>RDPX01000032.1:1444049-1510093 GCA_003991215.1 Morbakka virulenta
ATTTATGTAATTTGGATAAACGTAACTCCACACTGTACTGGCCTTTTGTTCTTCTTTAGCCGCCCCTTCAACTATCGATCGTACATCCGACAAAAAAATTAAGAAAAAAACAGGCCCAGGTAGCAGTGGTAATAGTGAACTGAATTGAATAAATGTCTTATCATCTGATGGTCCATTGTCATCAACCAAAGTGTTCAAAACAAGGGGGGGTTTGTCTGATTGCAGTTGAATTTGGATATGTGCAGTCTATTCTTTTAGTTCTTGAAATACTGCACTTGCTACATTTCAAATCAACTGGCTTAAAAACTTCCACAGAAAAGTCAAACAAAACAATGTATGCTGTTCATCTTTACATAGCCAGAGGGTGAGGCACAAGCGCGACCACGTCAGGCAAACGTTTTCAACATTAGCAACTATCCAAGCGAAGCATCGAAGCAACAGCGCGCGATGGGTTGGTGGTTTACGATAATAAATAACACTCCATGACACATATATTTGAACAGGTACCGGCATGTCCGTCTTTTCGTCTAACTTCTCCAACTGAGTTTTCGCAAACTATATCCACCAATTACTCAAGAAACAAAGTTTAAAACCCATGCGATCAGGGTCTTTTATTACAACGCATACATTGACAAATATACAATTTCACAAACCTGCATAGTAATCTCGCTGGCCTCTTTTTCTGTAAAGCTAACCTTTTTACGAATACGTTCAAATAATTCACCACCTTCCATGAGCTCCATAACCATCAGCAAATAGGGTCTATAGTAGTGACGTAAAGAGAGTAAAATAGATACTGCTGTAGCATATAACATGTTATTCAAAGAATATATTGGACTTTTTGGATTTTCACAACCAATTTAACAATTAATACAGTAAAAACCAGCGAAGGCACTGTCTGTAAAAAGTAACGGCATTTCTGTTTCAAACAGGTTGTGTGAATGGCGTGTAATTCAAGTAAACTATGTCTACAAGGAATACGAAAATGCATTGGCTTACTGTAATTAATACAGTATTCAATTCCCAAGTAATAATGAAGTTTACATTGCCAATATATCGTGTTTCATATCGACTTTTCATATTACGTTTTCATTTCAATGGTAGTTCTCTCTTTCCATTGCACCAACAGTGTCGTTTGTCCTTTCAAATCGACCGTCATATCGACCGTATTAACGTTTAATATTTTCTATATAACCATTCTTACAAATGTCATAATTGGCAAGAAATCTTCATTCAAATTCTTGGTCCAATCAAAATATCATATAGAAAGTTATCAAGGTTGAATATGTGGAACTTCGAGTTGATGTTTATGACATTCCTTGTTTCTCAAGGAAACTGGGCTGACTTTTCGTTCGAATACGTTGGTATGTAATTTAACTCCTGATTCAGTATACATAAACAGCTTGTATGTATTAGCGCAAGGACAGCCCATGGTTAGATCGAAAACAATATTCAAAAAAGATACTATCGAGAAGTGAACTATGAAAATGGTAACATTTCAAATTTGGATATTAACTCATCTTGTTACTCTGTACTTCTTTTGAGTCATTCCTACTGTTTTAGCAGTTTGTAATAAACCCAACTTTTTACTTTTCATACTACATTTTTACAATGGGTATGTGGTACCAGTGGTTTATGCTAGATTTTCTATAGGGCTAATGCAGTATGCATGCTTGTTATCATATCAAAATAATACATTTGCTTACTTTGGCGTGTATTCCCCTGGCGGTACAACTTCATTGGCGTAGACATCAATAACAGTTACAATGTGTGGATGTCCACTGCAACGGTAATGACATGTTACCTGAAACACACCAAAAAGTAAAGGCATATTTCTCCAGTCATAATAGGAAAAGTAAGGAGAGATAACTGATCTATCAAAAGAAACTAAGATTAAAGGTACTGAAAGACAGGTTGAAAATACAAAAATATATAGTACAGTAGAATGTAGAATCCAAGAATAGGGCCACAGGGGCATCTCTTGTAATCTGCAGCTAAAAACCCGGATAATACATCTTGGCATTGTAAGTAAAACTAACACCTTTAATTATCTTTTAACCACGTTCCAAATTATAGTTAATTGGCAACAAATCTGTAATCCACTTGTAGTTCACAAATGATCTTTGGCTACTTGCCCATTTTCAATTCTTGGCTGTCTGTCTTCAATTTCAAAACAAAAATACAAAAAATGGATCATATCTGGTTTATCAAGTAACGTCTACGTTTTGAGAACTTTTGATAATTTTTCTAGTTCGTAAATTACAGTCTAAACTTAAAACAAATTACAATTTCTTACCATAACAAAAATCATAAAGTATCCTAACTCTCATTGTATAACAGCATTAGTATAAGAGGTTTCTTTGCAAATTCATGTTTAAGATATAAAATAAGCCACCAGTATTTTACCTCAGTAGGTTAATTAAATCCAACTCTGAACAACAAATACATGGCAATGAATGAAATGTCCTCAGCCGACAATGGCCAACGACTCATCATTTATTTCATTCTCATGCCTATGGTTCATCCCCATCCCTCCCCTGTTTTTACTGTAACATTTCTTGTAGTTTTTGCTGGTTTTTTCTTACGTGTGTGTATGTGAGCAAAAAACTATTTCGTTAAACCAGTATTCATTGGAAAACATCAAACAACAAGTAACCTGGTTATTTCAAACCAACCTACAAAAGCAAAACGGAAACCAGACAAAAACGTGCGATAATGTTGCGTCAGAAGTAAAACATTAAACAATAAGTTTACCTCTGTTCGAGATTTTGCACGATCCTGTAAGCACTTAAGAGCATAATGGTCTCCAGTTGCCTTACTTGTGCATATCCTATAAAATATTATGGTAAGGAAAAAAATGCATCAACTTAAGAAAAAATTAAGAAAAGACAAATGTTATGTGCCCGCATTACTTTCTTAAATTACTTAAGATGCTAACTGCTATAAGTAATAATATATATGTACAATGATGTGAAAAAAAATCTGACTTCCATTATACTACTGACAACAATGCTACTTCCGTATCGCCTACTGGCAACCGAACTACCTCGAAATGATACTTGACCTGTATTCCTCCGATACCAGAAATCATTTGAGTAATTACAGCCCAACACTCTTTGCATCAAGTCTCTTGATAAATGCATTAAAGCAGACATTATACCTCGATTCCTACGATTTAGAATACCAAACAATGGCTGTTTTGAGCACCGATCTGTCCAAGAATTCCTGAAGAAGCTGTTTAGAAAAGAACTAGTGAAAGCACGAAATGATTCAAAATCTATTCTAACAAAGATAGAGGATTCAGTTTCAGAACAATTACTCGTATTAGTGGTTTTTCACAGCCGTCTACAGGCTCGAATATAACACTCAAAGATAAAGGATACTCACAACAAAAAACCCTATTTAGCGTGGATAATACAGTTTTNGTCTCTTGATAAATGCATTAAAGCAGACATTATACCTCGATTCCTACGATTTAGAATACCAAACAATGGCTGTTTTGAGCACCGATCTGTCCAAGAATTCCTGAAGAAGCTGTTTAGAAAAGAACTAGTGAAAGCACGAAATGATTCAAAATCTATTCTAACAAAGATAGAGGATTCAGTTTCAGAACAATTACTCGTATTAGTGGTTTTTCACAGCCGTCTACAGGCTCGAATATAACACTCAAAGATAAAGGATACTCACAACAAAAAACTTTTCGCATTATCAGAGGACCAACAAAAACCCTTATTTAGCGTGGATAATACAGTTTTCACGTATGGGTTGGACGAAATACCACCAGGTTATGTACTACAGACTTTATCGCTGGGTGAAATGCTGCTATAAATAAATTTCAACCAAATGTAATACTGGGAGAACTAGACGGGCTATCAAACCTCTTCAGGAACTGGCATTCACTTCAAAAAACTAATATTAATGTCAAGACACTTAATTATGTTAAGAAATTAAAGAAACCGAAAACGTCCCGCAACATCATTATG
Organism: Morbakka virulenta; assembly: GCA_003991215.1. Taxonomy (NCBI): domain Eukaryota; kingdom Metazoa; phylum Cnidaria; class Cubozoa; order Carybdeida; family Carukiidae; genus Morbakka; species Morbakka virulenta. The sequence continues at coordinate 1,448,033 of RDPX01000032.1, forward strand.
ACTCAGAAATAACTAAAGGAAAACAAATTGATTGGAGTACCGTTTGATACAGGAATTGGGGTATGTGTATTGAAATGTGAAACTTACGAGGCTGAAGTAATGGATATAGAGAGCAGTGAGGGTTCTCGAAATGAACCATTAACCCCTACGCTCCACAACCCCATAATCAAACAAATGATTACCAAGAGTTTAGCCAATACAACACCAGAGCCTAGAATCTGAACGCAAACATCGTGGGACCAAAATTCAAAAAAGATTATTTTCATTTAGTACCGAGGTAGAATAACAGAAGACTATTGTAGATGTCTTGTGAAATGTGAAGCACCAGTGAATCCAGTTCTTACTCTACACAAATTAAAACTATATTGCCCTACTTGAACCCAAAAATTGACCGTAAAGTGAGAAGCAGAGTAGCTTATCGCATGTGTCCACTACGCTAATCGTGCTATGTAGATTGTACTTACGACCACATATGTAAGCGGTTCACCCATCACAAGAAACCATCTCAACCTGTAGGCAAACACCTGAGATCGTGTAGGAGTCTGGAAGAAGTTACGGTGAATGGAATCGAAATTTTGGCTGCTGTTACCCGCAGTGAACAATATGGTTTATCCCTAGAAGTTACTTGGCAAGAACTTATTTCGCCATAACGTGAAGGAAGAGTTTAAAAGCCGAAAGCTTACCATTATGTTTTAACCAATCTAATTGGTCACACACTGTCGTTGATCGGTATTTTTTTATCATTGATTTATTTACTATATTGCTTCTTTTCTTTTATTCATAGGAATAAACAATATTTACAAATAATTTTTAAAAAATGGTGATGATGATGCTAATGGATTGAAATATATTTAATTACTCATTATATCATGAACACCACTTTCAACAAATTTTGATTTCACGTTTTTTATTAGAATTTCCCATCCTAAAGGTTTTCTACACCATATCACACATACCTGGTCAGTTGTTAGCTTATAACCTTTTACTTACTCTCCATATCCACCCCCTGTTGCATTCATCAATACCTGATAAACAACGCCTTATACGAGGTACTTGGAAATTCGTGCAATATCATCTTTCTGTACATCGTAAAAGATTTTACAAGAAAAATTGAAACAAGTTAAACCTGTAGTCTTGTCGACTATTAAAATAATAAACTCATCATGTAATTTTTCAACTGTTAGAATACAATATCAAACCTCTTAATTCACTGATAGTTTACTAAATAATTGTATAATAATAGTTGTTGCTATTTTTTAAAATTTTTATCATCACTATCATCATTATCTTGCTTTTACATGGAATTAATGTAATAACAGGCCAATTGACTAAATTATGTTCCTCATCGAACCACTACCCATGATCTAAGATGAGAAGCATTGCTCTGTCTCTTCTTATTACTTTCCCTCTGTACAGTTCACTATTATTTTTTACTTTATATCAAGGACTTTCCGGATAATTTGCACTGTCCCAAGAAGCCTTATTTTCTGGATAGCATGTACCCCAGGTGCAGGCTTAGCTTGTCCAAGTTTTTTCTTAAATCATGTGTCACAGTTACCAAATTATGATGAATGGTAGGATCATGACTTTGTCAACTTCTTTGTTCCAACATTTCAGAATTTCCTTTCAGGCATTACAGTATTCTAGCTTTTGGTGGTCTTTTTTCTTAATTCTGGTGTCAAACAGGCATGCAACATCAATTACGAGGCACGCTTTTGGTTTTTCATCGAGAACCATAATATCTGGCTTGTTATCCTCTATCCTCTTTTCAGTTTGTATAGAAAACCCCCATGACAACTTAAGTTTATCATTTTCAAGTATTTTCATCTTTTGTCTCCACAAAATGTTTAAAGTATTTCTCCATAAATGCAAAACTAAATTTCTTGCAATAGTTCCAATGGATTGTCGTGGCAATCTTGTGACGTCTGTACTTCTTGTAATCATTTTGAGCTAAGGGTGAACATTCAGATACAATATATGGTACATTTTCGTCTCGTTCATATTCTGCATTTGGTTGTGCAGTCCTGTTTGTATATCAATTTCTTGATCCACTTTAACTTTTATGCCTGTTCCTGTACTGCAAGCATTAATCCTTCAGTCTCTTTCTTTAATACCCCATTCTGTGAACAAAGCCAGCTATCCTTCTCATCCCTAAATTCTTTTGTTTCTTTGTAAAACACTGAATGGAACTGTTTTCTTCAAAGTTTGTTATCCAACTGTTCACAATTTCCTGGTTTTTCCTTTTTAGTTCCACTGACTCTGCAGATCTAAATAAATCATCTCTCGCCACCTCCTCAAGTAAAACTTTTTTTATCTGTTCCAGCTAAAAGCTAAAACTTGCTTTCTCTTGTCATACAACCTTTTCACTCTTTAGTCCCCATCCTCCTTCTGCTCTTTTCCAGTTAAAGCGGTCCACATCCGATCGGGGGTGCATACTTCTGTCAATTTACTGGTCTTCCAGTCGACATCCTTCAGTTCACCTTTTCTACAGTCAATAATTCCAGCCCCATATCGTATTAGTCATACTGCCCTTGAATTGCCTGCTCGTATTACATTGCCTGCTTTAGTTTGGATCTTAAAATGTTCTTAATTCTAAAAAAATATTCGTGCCTGAGTACGTCCTTCATTATTCTGAAGTAATCAAAGGTACTTACCAGCTTCTTCGTCTTGCAAGGATTTCATTTCCTGGCTTTCCGGTAGATCTAACTTATCACTATCAATCAATTTTCCCCTCTTCAAATCCAATATTGCACATTTCTCAAAACCGAATGTCATCCTAATGTTATTACTAAATATTCGGACTGTGTGCATCAAGGAATTCAATTGAATATTATCTTTTCCATTCAGCTTTATTCATTCATAAAATGGAGATGATTCAATTTAGCCTTATCCTAGTGAGTTTCCGTCCTCAGCTGTATTTAGTATATTAGACAAAGGGTTCAGTGCTAAGGCAAATACGTTAATGTGATAGACTGTCCCCTTGAAAGATCTCTCTTCTTATCTGTAGATCTGCTAATCTTTCTTCTCCTGATGTTCACTCTGCTCTTCAATGTAGCATTGCATATTGTTACATATTTCTAATCTTTGCAGAGACTTTAAACAGTTCAAGACAACCCTTGCTCGACGAGTGGGAGTCACAATTGGAAGAAGAGTTACTGACAATGACTTCACTTTTATCTGTTACCTCTCTTAATGCCTGGTCGATCTTTCTTTCGATTTCCTCAGTTTCTAAATCAGAAAGGTCTTTTCCGTTTCTTTTATACAATACTTGTCCTGCAAGCTGTTGTTCACTTGGATTGAACATTCCTAACTCCTTCCAAATGCCAACCATTCTTTTCTGGAATCCTCGCTTATCAGGTTCACTTCTTAAATAACATTCCACAGCTGTCTTGTTGACTTCCTATACCCACTCAACTTTACCTACAACAGTAGCACGATGACGACCGGTCTGTGTTGCTGTGCAACAGAACACCTGCCGAGTGAAGGACTTTCTCCAATACTGGAAAATTTTCATTTTGCATTGTACTCTTAAAGAGGATGGTTTTATCTGGGTTTTCCTTCCTTCATGTGTTTTTATCGAGAAATCATCTCTTGGAGCGCTGTCAAGCAAGACTAAAGATTCCCCCCTATTCATGAGACAGAGTAGCCCCCGCCGGACCCCATCCAGGTACTTCATGGTCTCGCGGTGAGCTAAAAGGTACTACACCTTGCTCAAGGGTGACCTGGAGGTAGTTTTGGCAAAAGGGTAACCTTATTCTCGCACATCAAAACTCCACAACCGGATGCAGTTTAATGTCAATACCCAGGATAATTACGATTATTACTTTTATTATTATTATTATTATTATTATTATTATTATTATTATTATTATTATTATCCATTTTCATAAATTATCATTTATCATTTAATTTATCATTTATCTTTTTTTTCACTTGCCAGGAATCATCCAGATGCCTGTAGCAACATGGTTGGTGCTTTGCGAGGTAACTTTTCAATATGAAAAAAATGTCGGACAATGGCTTGAAACCCCAGGTAGTCGTATTTAACAGCCAGTCTGGCCTAGGTCTAACTCTAGGCCAAATTTGCTCAGTGTCAAACAGTCACCTGCAATTCTCTAAAAAATTCAAAAAATGAAGACACTACATCTTTGCGGAGAAATACCTGCAGGCAGCAAGTATCAAGTATGACATTTATGGAAACATCAAAGGGATTTTAAAAGCCATTGGAATCAATCACAAAGACAACCTCAACCACCTCGCACATGTCGACCTCGATTTCACTTCGATTTCATTTATATCTGCCTATTATCTCCCAATGGCTAACCTAAGTGGCCTAAAATACAAAGCAACATATCCAAAAACATTTCAAATTTTAGTGTTTGGTATCTAAACAATAATCTTGTAAATCAGAAAAATTTCCACCGATAGAAACTCAGTCAATCCCCTGACCATTGGTTTAGTCCCTCACCCAAAACGTTATTTCATGTAGTAGTTGACTCTAAAACGTAATTGACCTGGGCCATTGCATTATGCAAGTCCTGGGTATTATGTTAAAAAGCATCCCGTAGCAAGGCATTGTGCCCAGGGAAAGTGGAGTTACCCCTTAGCTCCAATTGCTTCTAGATCCTACTTGACCAGGAGGGGAGTATCTGTGTAGGGTGACAACTATTAGTGAAAAATGAAGTATGAGGCACACAGTAGGGCAACGTCCACTTAGTTGAAGCCATGGCCTGTCCACTAGAAATCGATTGGCGCCCTACCAAGTAATTATCCCATAATTAGACACAGTAAATGAGTAGTGCTCATAATACAAATGGTGACGGTGGACTATTTGCTGGGATCCCTGCGGAGGAGCTCCGAAATTGCTGCAGGAAAGGATAGCCTCACCTGGGAACTGGGTTGAAAAATAACGACACTGCATGCCCAAAACTCACAGGAAGGCTTACAGTTGATGAAACGTGGCTAAAAACCAGACTGAAGAAGGTCAGAAATAAAACCTAAATGTAAGAACAATGTAAAAAACAAGGAAAGATGGTCAACCATTTCAAGAAAATGATGAAGAAAATGATGACAGACATCACTGGCTCAAACAAAGTGAGGTGGGCTGGAGATGGTAAGATAACTGAATACAGCAATACCTTTGTCTACTCCGGAGGAGATCAAAATGAACGAAGCCTTAGAGTAATGATGAATAAACAGGTAGCCAATGCTGTAATGGTTTATTGGTCTGTATCTGATAGAAACATGATGGTGAAAATCAAAGCTGTACCGTTGAACATCAATGTTAAGGCAATTGTTCCTTGGTAGAAAAGGAAGAAGAAGAAATCTTGTATGATTGAAGAGATATTAAAGCTAACGGAACAATGCAGGAATGAAAAGGAAGAGTATGCTCCCTTGGTAGAAGAGATCACTACAAAATGCAAGGTAGCAAATGAGAAGTGGTAGTAAGAAAAATGTGCTGAAATTGAGAGGTTAGATGCACTAATCATCTAAAATGGAAAACAAGGATAAAGAACAAGAGGATAACAAGCGAATGTATACAGAGCAAGGATGATCAGATGAAAAGATGGTAAGAATATATCTCTGAACTATACAATGGTGTATGGGGATGCGAATTTTGCATATACCAATAATGATAAAAAAGATATTCTCAAAGAAGTGATCTAGGTAGCCCTGGAAAAAATGATAAACAAGAAAGCATCCAGATCAGACAAGGTATCTATGGAGATGTTAAAGACATTACACAATGACAACATCAACAATATGAAAAATGACAACATTTACAAATCTTGGGAAACAGCTGAGTGCAGATGAGAGAAATGAAGCTGAAATCACCTGAAGAATATCAATGACAAAAGGAACATTTTTCAAAATAAGATCAACTGTCACCAACAACAAGATAACATTTGAAACCAGAAAACGAATCATAAGGTATCTGGTCCATGCTACTCTATGGTGAGGAAAGCTGAACATTGACAGTGGCTATGAAAGAGGTTGAGCTCAATTGAAATGTGGCTATACCAAAGAATGCTTAATATCATGGGATGAAAATGCCAAGAACAATGAAGTATTTAAAAGAGCTAATACAAGGAGGCAACTGGTGAACACAACACAGACATGAACATTGAAATTCTTTTCAGTGTTCATGTCTGTGTTGCACTTTTCCCTAATGTTGGTGTCTTTGCTTGCTCAAGACAATTTCAAAATCTTATTTTGTTCATTGTTTGTATTGATGCTTCAAAAATACTCTGTTTAGCATTGTATAAATCATGTTTTGTAGCCATTTTGCCTATTTTGTATGCTTTTTTGCTTCCTCCTAGTTACCTCTGATTCCACTTATGATGCTTTTCTTTAATGGTGGTGATAACTGCATCATTCCATCATCATGTCTTGCTATAACACATGTGACCACCCTTTGTTTTGCGACAAACATTCCTTGTTCCAGTGAGCATAAAATCTTTAAGGGCAGTGATAAGATAAAGTAGCAAAAGTTGAATCCCTTTAAAAAGAGATAGCCAGTAAAAACTACTCAGACAATGTCAAAGTAACACAAATGAAAATACCTAACAGGGCCACTTATTCCTGATCCAAGTTTTCTATTCCAGTGAACATGATAATCCTGACCAATTGGAGTAGTCTACATAAAGGAAAAAAGTTCACATTTGTAAAATGCTTTATTTACTATTCTTCTAAAAAACTACACTAATGCCATGCTACTTGTGCATGATTCCCAAGAGCTTTCAATGTTTTCAATGTTTTAAAAATTGTCCACCAGAAATAACTTAGATGTCCTTGTGTCAACCAAAATACTTAAAGAGTTAGTTCTTTTTTTCTTTAATTTTTAAACAACTGCTTTCTATGTCTCAGGCTTTTTTTGAAACATAAATCAGACAAAAGAATGGGTCAATATTACTGGCATAAACTGTTTTATACATGTGGCTACTGTGTACACATTACCATCAAATGAGGTACCCAAATTGCCACACTTCTAAGGTTTCCAGGTTGGCTAATGCATCCAGAAAGTTCTATTATAACTTAGCAGAAACACCTTATGACAAAATAATGCAACTAGCTTTATTTTTTTAACTAAATCGTCTGAAATGCAGAAAAGAAGAAAATACTGGCCTTTAGCAGTTTAAATACATGAACAATTTAGAAAACTGGTATTTACAAATCATTTTTCAAGCAAAAGTGCCTTAAAATGTAAAAATGAAACCAAAATGAGAAAATAAGAAATTTAAAATAACATCAAAAAGTTGTTAGAAAACCCTAAGAAAGTAAATTAGAAGTGTTAAGCAGTACTCAGTGGTTTGTAGAAACAATTCCTACTTCAAATTAAAAGCTGTGACATTGCAGCTGGTGCTATTAAACATTACCTAAGAGGTCCTGGCTTTATTTCCAAAATTAAAAAAACAACCCTAAAGAGTTACTCAAAAAAAGCAACTGTTGCCTTTAAGGTAGTATTCCAACAAAGAAATTTATCAGTTCTCCAGCAACACCTTCTTTGTGGGTTATTACAGCACACATTACCAGGTGACTAATATCAAAGAACAAATAATGTAAAGAACTGACCTGACACCAGAAAAACGCCTAAAACCTTAAAGCCTTCAACAAGTGACAGAGAAAATGACAACCTGTGATTACCAATACCTATGGCTGTTAGGATAAGAGAAATATTGAACAATAAAAAATTTTAAAATTCACAATATTCAACCTAAATTCAAACCTCTAAATTACTTGGAGATCTGAACTGCTTTACTTCCATTGTCTAACAGATCATGTTAGGTTTTTCTTTATTTGAAACAACCAAAGTTAAGTTACATTTCAAACCATCGCAATGTTGTCAATTCCATAAGCAGAAAGGTACATACAAGATCATTCAAAAAAGCAGTTCAAAGCAAAAAATACTAACAGGCAATTAATTTTTCATCTGATATTTAAAAGCAGAAAGGTACATACAAGATCATTCAAAAAAGCAGTTCAAAGCTAAAAATACTAACAGGCAATTAATTTTTCATCTGATATTTAAAGTGATCAGATTTCTTCATGAATAAGGTTTGCATCTCCAAAATAAGTATGAGCTATTTCAGATATCCCTGCAATAGGAACTATTTTGCTCATTTTAGTCTTGATATTCATTTTAAATCAGATCTGAAACCAGTAATATATTAGTTACTTCTGGCTTACAGTAAGTGATGAATATACATATTCCCTATGGGCTAAAAGTTTGTAAAAGGTATTCAATGACTATCACAATGCAAATTATTCCTCAATCTCTTATTGTCTCTACTCTAGGCATCAGTCATATGGAACACCTAACCATAATCAAAAATTTCATAAGTCAAGCTAAAAATGGGATTCTGTTATCTGATGTTTAAAAGCATCAGATTATCTTGTTTAATCCTGAAGAAAAGTTTCCCTTTCAAGCTCTATAGTTTAACCAAATCTAGACAACTAATAACGGATGGGGAAAGCTTACAGGGGTTTGGTATAGTTATATGTACTGGCAGCAAAAGCTAGTTTTTATTACATGAGAAAATTATTCCTGCACATCATGAAAAAATAAAACTTTTAATTAATGCATAAGGTCCCATGTCTTTTAACCACAGACCAAAATTCTTCAAACCACTGCTGTTGCTCTACATACTTCTATACTCTGCAGTAAAAAATCACTTAAACTAATTCCTTTAAATAAACTTTTATCATGATCATAAATTCTGAAGGCAATGGCTTCCAAAAATGATTTTGTCAGTCCAGATGAAAATCAGAGGAGCTAGGGCTTAATGATTAGTGCAGTTGTACAGTAACCAAGGGGTTCTGGGTTTGATTCCTAAAGCAGGTGAGGTGAATTTGGAACTTTACAAAAGAAAAAGTCATTGGCTTGCATCAGGAAGGGCACCCAGCAAAGAAACTTCTTACTGCCAAAACAAAGTCATTCTGGAGGTCACTGTCTGAGCCTCAATTGCTGTGCAAAGTGACATTAAAAAAAATATATGGTGGTAATCAATATTTACAACTTCACTCTATTTTTGAATTTTTGACCAAAAGTTTGGATTCACCATCATGACGAGGGAAATGTAATTGAAACACTGATCCTTAGCTTCATATCTGATGATGATGGTTACATGCTTTGATCATCAAGTTCAAGATCTCTTAGCTACTTATGTTAAAGTCAAATGTCTAAAACTACAAAGTAAGAAGTATTTTATTAATGCATATGGATCTTAATATTTTTAAAATATAAAAATTAATCTTAGTTTCATGTATGTGCAAATATATTACTTCTATTTTCAAAATATGCTTGTTATGCTTGTACAGGATTAGGCATTCCCATTAAATAAAATCTGCTGTCACTAAGTGGCCTGTTACAAAAGTCTGGCCACAAAAATAAAAGCTTAAATGTTAAAATGATGAATTAACACAAAAAAATACAATTTACAAATGACATTTTTCTCTTTTCTGTTCAAAATGTTCATGTAACAACTCTATGCACATTCAAAGGCAGTTTGTTACAAAACTGCCTTTGAGTGCATAAAAAACATTTAGGTACATTCAGATTTACTTTTGCTAATTTTGACACAACACCATTATTTTTTTTGTAGCATTACCAATTAAACCAAACACTAAACCTACCTGTTCCAGAGGTTATCTAAGCATGTAGAAACAGAGAAAATGGCATCTAGAACAGACAAGGTATCCAATAAATAAAGGAACACCAACTTTTCTTGCTTAAATGTAAATCTTAAAGCCCTCATATTAAGACCAATAAATGTTCTGACAAGGTTGGAGTCATAAGTGTATTTTATACTCAAAGAAAACTATTTAGTCTTGTTATTAGGCATAGTCATGGCATATATCTTCAAAATGCCCCTACTTTAAGCCACAATTTCAGTTTCAACAGTTTGCCTTGTTATACCTAGTGCCTTCTGTAAGTGGCATTGGAGTTTCAAGAGTGATTATGTCTGCATCTACTTTGTTGTCTAAGTATTTACCACTATAAGTAGAAGTAATGGGTTGCTAATAACATCCTGGTTTAGTTCTTTGTTGTTTTCCAAAGTGCATGTTCAGATTCTTATATCTTAATGGTTAATTATTATGCCATTACTTATAAGTTAATTGGCTACAATTTCAGATCAGTGCTGTATTTTTCTTCACTTTCACTACAAGATTCACTGCAGAATCAGAGGGTGATGTCATCTGCAATTGTAAGGATTTTGTGGTGCTTGGCACAGGCTAAGGGATTACTATAGCACAGAAAAAACAAAAATGTTGCTGAACCTCATAATACTTTGCATGTCAAGCTTTTTCCTTTTACAGTTTATAGTCGGAAAAATGCCAGCTAAATATGATATCTTTACACCATCATTAACCATTCATCATCATATTCGGTTCAACGTCTGTTTTACATGCTAGCATGTGTTGGACGATTTCTTGAAATTGACTTCCAAATTATCCTATACTTCACCAGGTCTCTGCTGACACCTTTTTCTTTCAGATCCATCCTTATCACTTCCTCCCATGTTTTCTTTGGTCTTCCTCTGCCAGTGGTTCCTGTCACCTTGATTGCTCTGCATCTACTTGTCCAAGCATTCTTGTCCATTCTCTCCACATGACCAAACCAACGAAGCTTCCTATTCTGCATACAGCTGCCAATACTGTCCAGATTCAATCTCCTTCTGAGTTCATTAGAACTGAGCCTGTACTTTAGACTTACGTTGCACATCCATCTTATCATTCTCATGTCATTCCACTCCATCCAGCTCACATCTTCAGCTTTCACTGGCCAAGTTTCACTGCCATACATCATTGTGCTACGTACACATGCCTGGTAGACTCTACCTTTGGTAGGTAATGGCAGAGCTCTGCTGGTTAACAATGGCATCAGCTCCCTGAACTTACTCCATCCACTGTTAACCCTTGCTGTAACACTTGCACCAGCTCCCCCCTTGGCTCCAAGGGTGTCACCAAGGTAGCAAAACTTCTGGACAACTTCAATTTTCTCACCCTCCAAATGCACTTTATGTAGGTCTAAGTCACAGGTTGCCTCTCCTTCTATGCACCTCTTGCAGCTAAAACGGTTAGTTTCTGTCAGTTTGCCCTTTATTCCACTGCACCGTTTATGTACCCAGTGCTTGCAAGTACCACAATAGATTGAGTTGCTCCCAACTCCCTTCCCACAGACTGAACAGGGAAACTTTCCTTTCTCCAATGGCTTTCCTAAATTGCAACCACTGACCATCACTTTTGTCTTGCCCATGTTCACTCTCAAACCTTTACCTTCCAAACCCTTCTTCCAAGTCTCTAATTTAGCAAGTAGACCATCCAATGTCTCACTGGAGAGAACCAGGTCATCTGCATATAGCAATTCCTCTGGGCAACCCTTTCAAAACTCTCTTGACAGTGCTTCCAAAACACAAATAAAAAGCAGTGGACTTAATACAGATCCCTGATGAACTCCAACACCCACACCAAAACTCTCAGTATAGGAACTGTTGACCCTTACCCGACTTTTAGCATTTCTGTACATTGCCTGAACAACCTTAATCAGCCATTCACTTACTCCTAGTTTCCGTAAAGCCCACCAAACAACTTCTCTTGGCACTCTGTCAAAGGCTTTTTCCAAATCCACAAAGGCAAAGTACAGCTTCTTGTTTTTCCCAAGGTACTTCTCTTGCATTTGTCTAAGGATAAAAATGGCATCAATAGTTCCTCGTCCAGGCATAAAACCAAATTGCATGTCATCAATGTTTATTTCAATTCTAATTTGTTTTTCCATAACTCTTTCAACAACTTTCAGGACTTGGTCCATTAACTTTAATCCTCTGTAATTATCTCTTTCTAGAGCTTCTCCTTTTCCTTTGTAACAATTGATAATTGTACTTATTTCCCAGTCCTCAGGAATGACACCATCTCTTATGATCTGGTTTGTTAGATCAGTGATCATCTCTATACTTCTTTCACCTGCAGCTTTGACCATCTCTGCCACAATTCCTGAATGGCCAGCTGCTTTGCCTTTCTTCATTTTCTTTACAGCTTCCCTCACCATTTCTTTCTCAATGAAAATGGCTGGTCCAGATACTGTTTCTACCTCTCCAAGATTTTCTCTATCCCAAGAAAACTCTGTGTTCAACAATCTCTCATAATAGCACTTCCAGGCATTCTTCTTTTCAAGTTCACTTGTTGCAAGTTCTCCATCATCATTCCTGATACACTTTTCTCCAATGATATCCTGATTAGTCTTGATCATCTGCTTAGCTATCTTGAATACTTCATTCTTCTGGTCATCTCTACGCATTATGTCTGGAAACCTTCTTTTCTCGGCATCCATCTTTGCTTTGTAGATTGCTTGCCTAGCTACTCTCTTGGCCTCCAGATACCTTTCTTTGTTAACTAACCCCTTTTTCCATTGACTCCACAGCCTTCTCTTCTCTTTCACATAATTTTCAACAGAAGTATTCCACCACCATGTCACTCTATGACGTGGAGGCCCTTTTGTCCAGCCACAGACTTGGTCTGTGGCTTTTAAAAGTGTATCCTTGATCTTCTCCCATTGCTCTTCTACACTTCGTAGGTCTTTTCCTGGACTGGCTCCCACAATTCCATTCACTTGATCTTCAAAGGCCTGCTTTACTTGTCCATCATTTAGTCTCCACACCTTTCTCCTTGGGATATACTTTCTTTTCACTTTATGTACTTTCTTAATCCTGAAGTCACAAATTACTGGCTTATGCTGGGTCACAAATTCTTCACCGGGTATCACTTTTACATCTTGCAAATACTTCCTGTCTTTTGTCTTTACCAAAATGTAGTCCACTTGAGTCATAGCTGTCCCAGACTCATAGGTTACCAGATGGCTATTCCTTTTCTTAAAAATAGTATTCGCCACCAACATGTCCATGGCAAGTCCAAACTCTAGAATTCTTTCACCCTCCTTATTTCGGTCACCATATCCATTTCCTCCATGGACTCCCTCAAACCCAGATGCTGTTCTTCCAACATGGCCATTTAGATCACCTGCAATAGCAACAATTTCTTTCTCTGCCAGCTTACCAGTGACTGCAATGAGACTGTCATAGAATTCATCCTTGACTTCTTCACTTAAGCCACATTGTGGTGCATACACTGATATTGCTGTGAAGATTGTCTCACCTATCATCAGTTTAATCAGCATAATTCGATCATTTATGCATTTGACATCAATCACCTTGTCTATCCATTATTAACCAAATTTCCATTTTTTTATAGCACCAAAGTTCTGATAACAAGGTGTTGTGTCCTTGACTAGTTTAAGTTTTAGCAGGTTGAAAAACATCAAACCTTTCTTTCTTCATAAAGTTTTTGCCAGTCAAGATGGTTGTTTCACACTTTTGTGCAACAGGTTGTTTAATAATCATACTGGCAATGGGATATGAACTGGTGATTCTCTGGAGGATCTATTAGCAGAATGTGTACCATTTTTTTAATAGCTTAGACAAAATCTGGCAGTACTGATAGTTGATTTGATGCACAACTATCAGGATTGATTTCCTTTTTTAATTTATGAAATGGGATTATTTTTATACTTATATTTATCAGGTACAGTACAAATGCCAATTTCTATAATTTTCATAAATTATTTGCCACTGCTAAGTACTTTTTTAGTTAAATGAGATGATAGTTGGTGGAGCATTTTGCTTTTTTCTGGTTTTGTATTTACAACTGAATTCTAACAAATGCAGGCAAGATCCATTTACAATTAAACTGTTCTATCAACTTTGGATTTTAGTGACTTAGTTGCTCTCTAAATGATATTCTTTGAAGAAAGTATTTTTTCTTCTAGTGTCCATATGATGCTTACAAAGAGTTCTGTAAGCAGCTTTACCTTCTATTATTGTGTATTAGTTACTTTGTTGTTATTGTCCTACTTCAAAGAGCTGAATTATAGTAATTTGTTATTATCCTCTGAAAAAAATTGCAACATTGTGTATATCTATCTACAAGCAACTGTAAAAAGCTCCCCTTGTCAAAAACAAACAATTAGTGGTACTAGTAAATTGTCATTTTAAACAGTTTTAGACAAAAGGATACTGAAATGTGTAGAAGCACTGATCTAGACTTCATTGAAGCACATTCATTTAAAAGTGGAAAACTTGTCAGCATTTATTATGTTTGTTCTTTATATGACAGCTTAAGGCGGTTTGATATGGTCAAGTCAATTAACAAAAAAAGCAGTGATATCAAAGTAAATGTTTCCATCCTCGTCATCAATATTAACACAATACTTGCCAAAACTATAGCTGCAGCAGCTGGGACCTTTTAAAATTAACTGAAGAGTAGTATGCATGCCCATTACACTTTCTCTAAGACTGAATAGCATAAAAGGCAATTGCACAAAAGATAAAAACACAAATAAAAAAAGTATTATTGCCTAAACATCTCTTTTGAATTGAAATTCATTTACCAGTTATATTATAATAAATATAATTACTTTAACATAAAAAAACCCAACATCAATTGATTTTGTTTAAGATTCAAGAAAATTCCTAACACCCAGCTGCAAATCTTCTCACCAATGGCATTTTTATGTCTAAATTCAAAATAGAATGCCCTGTAATGAAAGGTAAATGCTAAAATTCAGAGACATCATATCCATATGACACCTTCTCCTTCTTTTTCTTAACTAACCATAACAAGTACCCACTTATATGCCACTTTTAACACTGGAAATGGTAATATCAGTCCACACTGGGAATTTGATTATGCAAGGCATAGCATAACTTGAAACAATCAATGTTGTTCTACCTAACTGTAAAAATTGTTTTAATACTGCATTTTTTAAGTTTAGTATCAAAATATAACTCATTATGGGAGTTAAGTGAGGTAAACTAAAAGTAAAAAAACTAAATATTTGACTTCAGCACATGAAAAAATACTGAAATGTCCATTTTAGTGCTATTATTACCAGTCGATTAAAAGTCAAATTTTATCTGGAGAAAATAACACCAGAAATTACAACTCCCCTGTTTTTCTCAATTTCTGGAAATTCAAAAATAATATCAAAAGTATCAAAAGGATATAACATTTGAATGATAAAAACTAAATAATCATCATCATCACCATCATCATCACCATCATTTGTTTTGCATGTCATGTTCCCCACATTGGGGGTTGCACATGGTGATAATATGCCATGAGATGCTTTCTCCATAACATTTTGTTCAATGGATCCACATCAGTCATTTTCCATGCACTGAGCACTGAGCTGTTTGGCTAAATTAGGGCAATTTAATAACTAAATTATCAAAAATGTAAAATAGCCTGATAAAAACAGGTGAAAATTTTACAGAAAACTGACAAGCCTCACTTGCATAACAATTGCCTTGGCAAGTGTCATGATCAGTGTTGACCCCTAAATTATTCACACATTTAAGCATTAATCTGATTTTTCTTTATTTTAAAAAAGCATAATCAGCTACCTGAAAGTATTTTTTAACATTAAATTTATTTGGTTAAGCCTTCTTTTTACCTGATATTCATGTTTATATATATCTGCCATGCACATTTGAGGCCAACTGAAAAAGCTACAACAAAATAAATCATGTGGAATCGACTCACTACCACCAAACCTCCTAAAGAATGCTTCTGATGAAATAACTTATGCTTTAACTTACCTAATCAAACCTCACACTTAGTACTGCTCCTTTTTCAACAGAATGGAAGGTTGCCAAAGTTACCCCAGTATTTAAATCAGGAAGTAAAACAGACATTGAAAACTATTGCCCAATATCAATCCTGTCAGTTGTATCCAAAATCATAGAACGTGAAGTGCACTCTCAGCTGTACAACTATCTTGAAGAAGAAAACTTGATATCTGACTTTCGCATCCTTCGAAAGATGTGCTTGAGAAATTGTGGCAGATGGTCAACATGTGAATCCTAACATCAACATCAAGGATTGTGAAAAACAAAGAGTTTGCCTGTTTGTCAGGAACATTCTACTTGGGTATGTTAAACCACCATTCGAAAACTATTTTGGATTATCAAACACAAATGTGAACATGAGAAACAAAAATTTATTTGCCTACGTCCCAAAAGTCAAATTGGAATATGGGAGACAGTCGATTTGTTACATGGGAGCTAAAGTTTTTAATGATCTCCCACTTGAACTTAGAAGCAAATATACAAAAATGAATTTTAAAGATATTTTAAAAGATCATAGGTTCTAGTTTTTATCAGGTTCTTATTGTTTTATGGATTTTTTTGGATTTTTTTTTAAACAGGACATGTGTTGATAACAGTATTTGTATACATTACTTTTTAATTATACATTTATTGAAATGTTTTTATCCTGTATAAATATTTGTAAATAAATAAATCATCACAATATCTCTACTTTTAAAAAATGGAACACACAGAAAGAAAGAAGTGGGCTTATTATTGAAAAGACTCGCAATGGCACCCAGTGGAGACTGCTATACATATAAGCTAAGAGAAGAGAGTTATTGCAATGCTATGTTATATGAGAGTTAACTATATTAGGTGCATTAAAGTGGTATCAACAGTTTCACTGCAGAGTCTAATTGGAGACAGACCCATTAAAGGTCAATGGGAAGGAAAAGAACAGAGTTGATCTGAATCACTTATGTGAAGGCAGTGAGAAGAATCCAAGTGAAAATTGGGCTGACAGTTTTGCATTTCTTACAATGCCAAAACTCATCTTGCTGTCATTTTAGGCAAATGAATCTTGTTATTTGTACCATTTCCAATGAGTTCTGGGGTAGTCTCCAAGTAACCCCTTTCTTGGCTTAAGGTGGCAGCCCTTGCCACATAGATGTAATGCTTACAGTTTTTGTCTTTTTTCATATTGCTACTGTCATGAATTAGTTGATATTGTATTGACTAATTTTTTTGTTTACCTATCTATATAGTATTTATGGATAACATATTCTTGAAAATTGTTGTGTAAATAAAATTGTACTTTATTTATGCAATT
Organism: Morbakka virulenta; assembly: GCA_003991215.1. NCBI lineage: Eukaryota > Metazoa > Cnidaria > Cubozoa > Carybdeida > Carukiidae > Morbakka > Morbakka virulenta. Next base: position 1,465,004 of record RDPX01000032.1, read on the forward strand.
ATTTACCTAGTAAATTAGTAAATGTACTACATAAATATTACTATAGGCCTATCAATTACAAAAGTGAGTTGTAAAAGGGGCCTTTTTAGTATTTGAGAACCTAATTGGATACTTTTGTTGTTATTTGATTGCTGGTATTCAGGTGAATTTCATTATCACTTTGTTATCTTACCTCACCTGTTACTTGGACAAAAGAAAGTGTACCACTCATAGTAAATGAATGACTAGACTCAATATGTCACATTAATTAGACTTCAAGATCTACAGAGAATAACAACAGAAAGCTTAGAGTAGCAGTGTTGTTTGATCTGCTTGAAGTGAAAGTCACCAATAAAATACCACACAGAGATAAACTGTTGGGTGAGCTTTCCAACAACCTGCACCCTCACTTCCCACAAACTTATTTACCAACTCAGACTACCACAAATTCCAGGCAAAGTACTTTCTAACATACAAATGTGTTTCCACACAATCTACAGTTGTTATAAGCCACAGGCTATATTAAAACTTTAATAACTCTCAAAAGTAGCAAACAAGTACCTTGGAAATAAAAGGTGTCCAAGAGAGCTTTACATGGAAAGGTAAACATTACCTTGGTCATTCATCGTCTGCTATACTAAAAGTTTACAGCCTGTAATTGAGAACTGTTCACTGTAGATTGAGCGTTAAAGGTATTATTTACATAGCTTAATATGTAAGATTACACTTCACACTTATTGTACAAAGCCTTTTGCTTAAGTACTGGTGAACATGGTGTCAAAGAAATTTGTACCGGTACTTAGTTACGGTTTGAAAATACCATTAAATAGCAAACAAGGGTAACCGAGTTATTTACAAAATATTTTACTGTCATAAGTGTTTGCATTTCTTCTGACGCAAAACGAAACGACTGATTTTGATCGAATAATTTGGTGCTTTGGTGCTGCTTTGTGACTCCTGTCAGTAAGCCTCAAAATATCAGGAATCGAAGTTCAGCGTGCAACATCATACCCTGCCATGGAATGCATTCAAATTTACAAGAGGAGAATTACCGCCAGGATAAGACAAGGTTCTATGGAAAAACCTGCAATGGAAATGCCGTAAGTCTCTAGCGTCAGTCAACAAAAGAAAAATAACTAGTTGCCATCCTTTACAACCAGGAAAAGTGAATTCGGATGCCTGTCGAAAACCTCAGTTGAATAGGTCTACAACTTTTTCGCTGAAATTACTCTATCCGTACTGCAAACAAAAATAACTGACGCCGAAAAAAAATTGCCATGCAATACTTCTTTTTGCCTTTGGGTTTGCAATTGTCAGGGAAGTTCAAAAGACATCTTAGAAGTTCGCCCAACAAAAGTAAAATGGCCCACCAAATTGTAAAATGGTAACTCCTTTAATGTTAATAATTTTGGGAGGGCGATCTTTGCCTGTGACATTGTTTTATAGCCTTCCTGTTTACCTCAGGATCAAACCTGTAAGCTGCCTTATGGAATTCCTCTTTCATGAAATTCCATTGTTCAAGTGTATTTCACGTCTTGCAGCAAAATGTATCTGTCCCGCATGAGGTTGAGGTAGTTACCTCCGATGGAAAATATTTCAAAATGATTTAAGTGGAAAGGTCCTAAATAAATAAAATAAATGGTTATCAGGCCTGGGGTTTTAAAGCAGCTTGGGCTTTTAAAGGTAACCTGACGCAAAGAAGTAAAATTATACATGCAATTGAAATCCTGATCACCGAAGGCAGCACAACACTAAACGATAAATAAACCGGGAATGTGGAATGTCCACATATCTTTCTTAAGATTGAAATGGCGAAAATTTACCAAGATAAATTTCATCACTGTACCTTTATATCAAGCTGCCGATGCTCCATATTTTTCCATGTTATCATTCCGATGACACCTGATTATCTGTTGTATTGGGCCTGCTCAAACAGAAGGAACATGGCACTGACAATATGTTCGTGAGTGGATGACGTAATATACGTCATAATCTGAACTCTGACTTGAACAGAACAAAGGAGAAGACGTCAATCCTTGGAGGTGAGATAAAAAACCGTCTGGCACACAATCAAAATGAATAATAACAGACAAACAAAAAAAGCCATATTTGACAAGTCTGCCGTGTTTATTTAAAGGAACATGCACAACATACTGATGGCACTTGGCCAAAAATGGGGAAAAGTGGAACGACTGACATGCTCTTCAAACAGACTGACCTCCAAGAGATTTCCTACAAGCAGCAATAGTCACAAGAAGCATTCTAGTCTGGAAGGTGACAAAAGGCCCTTGAGGCTTTGTTTCCCCATTGGAAACTTGGATTCGCTGATCACATGATCCTGAGAGTGCATCAATTTCACAACAAACATTGAAATGCAACGGGAGACCAATTAATAGGTGGCGATGATTTCGATACGACTTTTGAGCTTACTAACGATGATATCTTAGAACTAGACGGAGAAATTACGAACTTAATACGCGCTAACGTAACTGAGGTCAGTTTATTTTGTAGCTCACTTCCATTTTCTTGCAAAACGCACAATCGTGAACTTGAAAATTTGTCTTTAATTTTGGATGCTACAAATTACACGTTTCCTCCGCCTGTGGCGGTTACGCTCCAACTTGGTTTATTCTTCACCAGGTTTCCCTGTTTCCCTGTTACTTGTGGATCCATTTAGTTCTTCAGTGGTGAGATCAGACTATTTCCTTATATTGTCCATCAGATGAGTTGGTGGATGGCCTCTGCTTCTTTTCTTGGGATCATTCCTTATACACATATTTTGGACAGACCTTTGGGAGAGCGTTTTATATGCACATGTAACTTTAAAATTTGACTATTCATATCAGGGGCTTCAATCCTGTTGTTTCTCTCAGATAATCTATTTTTACTTTATCAAGGAGTGTCTTATTTGTTATAATCCTCAGCATGTTGTTTTGAAGTTTCCTTACATGACAAGGTCCAGTTCACACAGTCAAGTTCATATAAAACAACTGAAAGAATGTAGTTATCGTAAACTCTTGTTTTCTTTTCTTTAGATATTAGTCAAAATTATTACTTGGGTTAGAATGATAAAACAGAAGAAAAAAACACTAAATCAACTCTTTAGGGTATATTTTGGTTATGGCTGTCCATGATTTTATTTTTTTTGCATTGCTGTTATTTTAATTACCATACGATGAATTTTGAAATAACCGTTTATGTCAAACTGCTTTTTCGGCAAGTATAAATAACAACCGAAATACTGATGTCGATATATCTGTAGAGTTCCAATGTGGCCAACAAGTTTTCTTTCACCCAGATTCACATTCAAACAATGCCTAAAAAGCGTTTGAGGAATTTATGCAAATATTTGAACTGCGATATGGTGCTCAGTTTCCAGATCCACCAAAAGTGTTTGCAGGAGACCAGTAGAAGATTAGAGCAATGTTACTTCGCTCATTCTGAAATTTCATATTTTCAGTAGCTATAACAGAAATATCTCAAATCAATAATGGGTTTTGGTATCAAACCCGTATGATTACTTGCTAATTTTAAAAAATCTCCTGATTTATTCAATTTAATTTGTCAACAGTTGCCAGCAGGAGAAGGATAGGGCTGTCCATGTTGATTACTTTAAGCCTTGTAGAACTTGACAATTACTTTTTATTTGCAGGAACATATTTTTTTGTCTGAAAATTACTTTGATGTTCTTGTTTAGGAGAGTTTTCCCGTGAGCTATTTTCTATAAGATAGTAGTATATCCTTGTTGTCAATCTGAGGCTAAGCAAGAAGCTGTTATCTCCTTTTCTTTAATTCCTAACATGTCACAAATGTTCTTGTTCAGAACTTTCCGCTGTAGACTTCTTTAAAAATGTTTAAAAATATGCTTAAGTTAAGAAAAATCAGCTATGGAAATGTATATAATGCATTTCTTGCTCGCAGATGAGTTTAATACAAAATTCTATGCTTAATACCGTGGCACAATTAATTTATCGAGACCTAATGTATAGGTGTTGCAACATAAAAACATTTACTGGACTTGTCTGAGAATACTTTGTTGATTTTACTCGGTATGTTGTCGAGAAAGGTAACGTTCATCATTTTTTAAATCACTCCATGTATGATTGTCCATCAGGTCGATTTTGTTACAGAGTGGGCAATAGTGTGTCTTTTTGTGAAATAATGTGGTCTAAGTATGAAGGTAGGGTTTGGGGGCCACTATAGAAGAATCTGAATTTTTCAAATCCATGTCATCACCTATCTGACTGTCACATTTTCCAGCATCTGTGTTTGTTTCAAATAACAAGATCCTAACTTCCTGTCACCTCAAAAATAATGTACCTTTGCCTGGAGATCTTTGACACCTTTCACTGCAGGAGTCAAATGCATTTCTTGGAAAACTACATTAACTGCAAGAACTGTACTGCAGTGTGTTCAAGGATAAAATTTAATGGATGCACAAACAGTGAAAATTAGTGCAAGCATCTAATTCAATGTCAGTCAAGTTTTGCAGTACACCTGCATACACCATTTTCAGAACAGACATATCTGCAGGTCCACTAACCCAGTAAAGCCTATGATGGTATTTTGAAAGCCTACTAAATCAGAGAATAAATTTTCTCTTAAGCAAGAGAGTTTCAGTGAAAAAGTGTGAATTCCCTTGTTATGATCTCACACTTTCCATAAACAGCTTTAAACCAAGGGGCATGAATAGCCTTTTTGTGCAAGGTCGTCCCATAGTATTTGACGCAGAGGAACCTGACTGCATATATATATATATATATATATATATATATATATATTTGCAAGTTTCTCTGTCATTGGTAAGAGAAAATGCTCATCATTTAATTTTGGTTTACGTAAGAAAAATAAACAACATCCATTTAGTCTGCATATGTCCATTTCACTAGTGAGTCGTGTTATTTGGAATTTAATTTTAAGTTTTCAATAAATTTTCCTTTGTTCTTATAATTTACTATTTTGTTGTGATCACAAAAAGCCATATTTTGCTGACCAAAATGCCTTACAAGGTTAAAAAGTGCTTAAGGAGCCTGTTTTTTACAATCCTCTCTTTCTTTTGGGATTTGATATTACATTCTTCCAGCTTTGTTTGGATGAAAATCGCTTGGTTTGCTAATAAGAAAATCATAGTTGCTGGTAAAGTTTATGAATCATTTATTACGAAAGCTTGGAGAACTTTCATTTCCTGGCGGCCTGCTTTCAGTTGTTAAATTCAATTTGCTTAAAATGTATTTCCTGAACAATAAACGATAAAAAAACCCTAAGGAACTGACTTTGTATAATGTAGGACAAAAAAAAAAGTATAAGAAATGGTTAGACTAAAAGAGAACAAAAAGATGTGCACTTCCACTCAACCTCAATTAAAAGTAAAAAAATGCCTTTTAATNAATAAGAAAATCATATTTGCTTGGTAAGTTTATGAATCATTTATTACGAAAGCTTGGAGAACTTTCATTTCCTGGCGGCCTGCTTTCAGTTGTTAAATTCAATTTGCTTAAAATGTATTTCCTGAACAATAAACGATAAAAAAACCCTAAGGAACTGACTTTGTATAATGTAGGACAAAAAAAAAAGTATAAGAAATGGTTAGACTAAAAGAGAACAAAAAGATGTGCACTTCCACTCAACCTCAATTAAAAGTAAAAAAATGCCTTTTAATCATATTGGAAATAAAAACACAGCTAGTGTTTTTTCTTAAGTGCATCAAAGCGTTGTCAATAAAAACAGTACTCAGGAATGTTAGTCACATAGTTTACCCTACCTTATTCTCCCCACCACCACCACTTTCTTCCTCTAAATACCTTTTTCCTTAAAGACATTGAAATTCATGATCTTCGATCTCTTCTGGTCTTCTGCATCACGAATTAGGAACAGTGTGCTTGCTACTATACGTTTAAGCAGATAGTTTATATGATTTTCTCTTCTGCTCATCTCTTGTTTGCCAGAGTTTTTGCTTGTGATTGTTACTTTTTCATTGAAATATTTTCTTATATCATGGCTAAAAAATTGATGGTGTCTTTGGATATTGTTTTTAGAAGAATCACGTCTAAACTTTCACTTTTCAGTATCTATTTAATACTGATGCAATTCGCCCAAGACTTACAGAGTAGATTCAGATAAAAACATTTTTCTGCAGCATTTAACCTTTGGTTCACTACAGATAATATTATTTTGCGCTGTCAGAATCAGAAACATAGAAACGTAGAAATTACCTCACACCAGATGCCATCTTGTATCTCTATAAATCTACCATCCGCCCTTGCATGGAGTGCTGTTTCCATATCTGGACTGGTGTTCCATCATTTTATCGTGATGTTCTTGATCGTGTCCAGAGACGTGCTTGTAACTAAAAAGGTTCAAAGCTTGCGTTTTCTCTTCACGTTTTGTCTCATCAACGGAATGTGGCTTGTCTTCGTCTTTTCTTTAGGTATTATTACGGAGAGTGTTCTAATGAGCTTTCTTCGTTGGTACCATCTCAGTTTGTTGTATCTCGTATGAATCGTTTTCCTCAACGTCTTCATCTTCATGCAGTTGTTTTCCCTCATTGCAATAAATCTTTCCATGATCGTATTTTTCCTCTCGATCTGCAAGACTGTGAAACTGTTTGGGATCTAATTGGCTTCGTACATCATATGATTTGAATGTTTTTAGGTCTAACTCTTATCTCTTGCCTTAACTTTGTTCTTTTTTCCTTTTTTTATTCATTTTCCCGTCATATCTTTACGGTTCGATACATCTAGTAGCATTATGCCTTGTATGGCTCTTAACCTTTAAAAATGAAGAATATGGACATGACACAGCAGTTAAGGAAATGTACCCTGAAAAGATAAATCTTAGATATTGTTTTTATCGTTCCTGAGTCTTTTTTGTGAAGATTGCATCTAGAAACTCACTTACATGACAGTATTACTGTAAATAAAAAAGTTACCCAACTGCTTGTTATGAGAGTGGGGTTTTTTTGAACTGTCAAAAGTACAGTCATCGTTTTTTTCAAAATAGCTCATTTTCAAATGTGCTGCTTTTTGTAAAGACTTGGTAGTGGTCAGTTGATCCATAAATACAAATGCAAATGTCAAACCCAACATCATTAACTGTGCAATGTGCAGCAAAAGGCAAAATACCAATACACTCATGATACTAAAAACTCAACAGTGCTGTTGAAAGAACTGCATCTCTTAGTTATTAATTAAGAATGAATCTCAGCTCAAAATATTTGCAAGTTTCAATTCTCTATGGTCTTTAAATACATATTGTTCGACAATAATTTCTGAATTCACCAATCTTTTAGGGTGAATGTAAAGCATAGCGAGACCATTCAATTTTTGCCCACTGTGCTTTGCAAATAGGTTTCTAACCAGACATCTAACAGAGATCAATTTCTCACATGAGCGAAAATGGTTGCTGCAATTTGCAGTGCAGTATGAATCTTTTTAAATGTCATTTTGTCAACAAGTAAAAGTAAATGTTCAACAGATTGGGTATTATTCCTTGAACCAACTTCCAACACGCCTCCAACAATCCAGTGTACACACCTTTAGGTTAGTAATATCGCCTGCATACATTCTTAAAAGCTGTGAACACTCCTCCATCCAATTTTGATGGGCAAAATCGTAGTATCATATAAAATGAATAAAAAAGCGATATTTTCACAGAATTGCCAGTCGGCGTTCCATTTGAATTGTGTTTCATTGACACAAAAGCATAAATTACAGCAGTAAACACTGACGACACATTGACTAGACAGACATCAATTAAATGTTTCTGCTTTGCAAGAGGCAGAACTTAGGAAGTTTTCTCTTTTGTAAAGGTAAAGTATGTTGGATGCCGTGTAAAAAATTGGCCTACAAATGTTAATCGACCCATCATGTTGGGGACTTGTTGAATCCTACAAGCCAAAGCAACGTAAAGATTCATAACACAGGCTTTGCTGTGAGCATACAGTTCTTTTTTATACCGATTCTGTATTAAGATAGCTGTTGGACTATATTTTCCAGCCATATTACCAGAGCCATCATAACCCTGACCTCGGTAAAAACTGAGTTAAAGACAAAAAATTCTTGAAAACAGTCAAAATCCTATTCACAAAAACTATAGATCCAAACTTCAATTTTTCTTTTAATAATTTCTGATTTAAGAACATCATATAATGGTAGCCAAAATGATAATGATTTTGTAAACTGATTTCATTGCTTCGATTGTGTGAATTTTGTTGAATATTAGACTATTTTGAAATAAAGTTTGCTAAGAAAAAGAACTATAAAACTTTAAATTGTACATGATAATGACTAATAAAATGTTCTTTAATTTATTCGAGTCTGAAAAATACTTACTACTAATGTCATTTCCTAGAATTTCAAACGTTTTTGAGAATGGAAAATGCTATTTCGTATATATGTTAGGTGTATCATTTAAATCATTAAGTTTTGGAGCATTTATATATTTTCAATTGTAATAGTCGCCTCATCCAAGGACGTGGCTGTATCCAGGCCACGTTCCTGGATGTACGGCACCTAATTTGTTTTTCCGTTGTAAGTGGCATACAACTGAGTTGTACTTGTTTTTTGGGGAGAAGTTTGGAAGAGGGAAGATATCAACAAATTAAAGATTAAAAAATGCAAAAAAATGTCAAGAAATGTAATCCCTAGCGTTAAAGTGGTTTTAAGGCTTTCTAAAGGTGGAAGACCTAAAAAATATTTGTGTGTCTTTCAGACAGATTTCATCACAAACGCATCACAAATATTTAAGTGCGACTTTCAAGGTATCCTTATCAATAATTTTCCTCATTAATATCTTGAGCCGGGTGTCGGAGACGGCCAATTTTTCTCAAACCCGTGCAAATGGAGAAATTTTGTAACTTCCGCCGTTTACTATGGTCAAAGATATATTTTCTGAGGCTCTGTTAGGGTTACAAGCATACAGAATATTTGGGATAAGTTTTGTAAGGATAAAAGACTTATTGACATAAAATTAAGAAGAACAGTATTTCAATAATCAAATAAATTTAATAGGAAGATATTTTCAAAAAATGTTTGGAATATTGGTTATGCAAAATGTCTTCTTTTCTGCGTACACCACTGAGTAAAAAATATTTTCCTGAGTCAAATAGGACAATTTTTATGCGGGGTGGCACCCCACAGTCTATTTGAAAGTGAAGTACCCATGTTTTCTAGTACTCTGATATGTTTTCATTAAATTTAAGGCAACAGGGAATATACAACAGACTGCCATGGAAAACGTTGTCAAGTCCTTTTGCAAAATAGAAAAAAGAGATTTCCTTTTTATTTTCATCTTTCTCCAAAAGCTCTGTAAATGAAAATTCCATTAAGTGTGTTTACATTTTAAGAGAATCCAAACTGATCCTGACTGATTTGAAAGTTTGTGTTTATGCAACCTCTGACTAGGAATATTTTCAGTAGGGTGTGATGACATGACTCATCAAAAGATTTTTCAATTTTCTTTTCAATGTTTTTGTTATTTTCCCAGTCTTTTTCTTCTGTAATTTAGCTTTCTTGCTTTGTAATGTTTTCTGTCAACCATTTTTTCTTCTGCTTGGCAAACATTTCATACTTCTTTGAAGGTTGTCCAATCTGAATGATGTGCCTCCATTGAAAGATTTATTAAAGTAATTATTTCTTAAAAGAGATCATGTAGAATCCACAGTATTAGGAGTACACAACAAAGGTGTTAGTCGCTAACGTAGTTTATTGAAAAAAGAAAAAGGAGAGAATCCAGTCAGGACTTCTTTTTATGAGGAGCTTGACTGTTAAACATCAAGGAATTTTGATATATATAACAGCTGAGAACAGAATGACATGAAAAACTATGGTTACCAACATTGTGAATGGATTTGGTAGCTGAGGAATAAGATGAGTAGGAGGAGCTTCTAATTTCATGTGTTGGTATTTTTTATATAGTTTGAGGATGGTGGGTATCATGACAATAACAATACTTTAATGAATGAACGTCAGTATATATGTATTGATACCTGATTTAGTTGCTCTTACGTCCTAGATACTCCAGGTTTATCTTGGGTCTTCAGTGTTCTAGATTAAAACTTAATTTTCACAATTGTCTTTGCAAATGACAAATTTTATGTAAAATTCGTATTCCTATCATTCAGGGAGCACGCTACGCCCCCTTCTACCAAGATAGATTTTCTACTTATTTACAAACATAACATTTCTTTAAATATGGTAATAATCCTAAAGTTATTTTATTTTCCAAAAAGCCATAAAATGCAGAGGATTAGCCAAGAATTTACAATATGCTTGTTGAAAACGTTGAAAACTAGAGCACTACAATTGTGTTGAATAGATAAAGTGGGCATGTTTTTGTCATTCTTTAAATGCTCAGGTTTTATATACGAAAGGAGCGGTTCTTAACCGGAAGTGCGTCCCAATAGTATCACAAGTGCAAGATTCGAGAGGGACAGTGAAAAGCATTGAAGCAATTGGAGGGTAGGGTACTAAAATAGGGGGCATCTGTTACATCGCCAGTTTTTTATGCTGAACCTTATTAGAAGGTTTATACCCACGCGTAACCTCATTTCTGTGCATTTCATGACCACTAAATTGGAGAATCACTTGCGTGCATACCAATAGTACCTTAATGTCCTCACTCACTATAAAGCTCCCATTACCCAGGAAAACGAAAACTCCCAAATATTTGTGTACCATTTCGTGGTACATTTTCAATTTTTTGGAACATAGAACCGAGATTTGCTGCAGTAAAAATGTCTACAGTAACAACTACTGGGTTACAGTCAGTGTCTAACATCAATCTTTAGCCATAGTGAACAAAAAAGTTGAAAAGATTTGTTCTCAGGAGATAATTTTTCTGAGGTTCATAAAGCTCAGTAACAACGTTTCTTACCAAAGAATTTTGTCTGTTCAATTTTCACAATCAGTGCCAAGTTCCTAGTATCCCCTAATCCAACATTTCCTACTCTCTTCTCTTAACTTACTTGGTCAGAAACAGTTTTGTTAAGTTCAAAATCAACACTAAATGTATAAAGGTAAAGGTTTGAAATTGGTCGGTGCTGCAATTTAACAAGGTGAGGATGCCCTTAATGAAGGCCAAAGAAGACGCTATTCAGTGACCTACCTCAAGGAAAACCATTGGAGCTTTTCAGGGTATAAAATCACATGCAGATAAATATAAAGCCACCTACTGTAACGGTATTTTCCCCCTAGTTGCCAGTATTTTTAATCTTTGTGCTACTTTTAACTTCTGTTCTATGTATTTGTCCAATCGTGTCCATTTCGTGTGCTTGTCATGTGTATTGTAGCTTTTGACTGTTACTCTTTCACGTGTATTTATTGAGCTTGTCTTGTTATTTGCACTTGTGATATTTAGTGACCTTTGATTAATCAGTTCTGATTGGATGTTGAACAACTATTGTAAATAGTCTTTAAAAACCCTTGCAAGAGAATGTTATGGGGGAGATTGGAAGTGTAGCTGAAGAAGTGTATGATATTTTGTTGTGTATTTTTGAGTTTAAAGAATAGATTGTGGAAAGCTCTTTGGCTGTTTGAATATTTTGGAGTACTAGTTTCACTTTTTGACTTAAGAGCTCGGATAACTAATATGTACCATTACACTACAAAACGTTTTCAATGCGTACAATCTTCTAATTGTGAACTATTCACCTGCAATGAACTCTCACTTTCTGTGGTTCATTCAAGCTAACTCCATACCATAAAGCAGAATATCATCAGGCCTTCATAAACCATTTGCGCCAAAACAGTTTGCGAATCCAATGATCAATACTTTTCGAATACTACTCTGAGCAATGACGTCATTTCGTCTCGTTTTGACAAGATAGCAGGTGATGTAAATGACACATTAGCAGAAAACTGCAGAGGAAGAAACGAAGGTGAATGGAAGTCGAGCATTATTCCTTCACTAAGTTAGATACATCAAATAGAAATAACTTAACCAGAAAGTGCTTTTCTTTGAGTTCTTTGAAATAACCACACCGCCAGTGGACATCTATCAAACCTTTGAGGGTTATTTCGATGCTGCTAAAAGCTGTCATATCCGCTTCTATCGAAATTGTTAGTAGTATGAAAACCAACACAAAGCCTAAACGTATTTTCAAATTATTTTGCAAGAAATCTGATGAAAACCACCAATTGTTATTATTGCCTCACACTCACGCAGAAGGCTGACGAAAAATAACCGTCTTGAGCATTTTACGGCAGTTCACAAAGGATTAGATGACGTTTTAGGCAATAACAGTGTCGTACAGGTTTTCATCAACTGTGAGTTACCTCGCTGATATTTCAGATAAGTTAAAGGCGTTGAACTTTAAACTCAAATGGTACGATGAAACTTTTGGAACGCAAAACGTAATTTTTGGTGTGGTCCGGCATTTTAGGCTTCTGAAGAGCTACTGGGTGGGATTGAAAAATGATGTAGTTTTTATTATAACTCGTCACTGACAACGGCGCGAGAACAATTTCGAAAACAAATCTCTGCCGCATAAAATTTCAGCCCTGTTTATACTGTTGTTTTCATATTGCCTTGAGAATGCAGATTCAGTTTTTAAGAATGATTTACAGAACGACCTATCCTCCAAGACTGTACAGTAGTCCAAGTGACACTTCACGTGGTTTTTGAACGAAAATTCGGGAGGAATTTTCTTTGTCAAGTGGATTTGCTGGGTGGACGTTGTTTCCCTTTTCAACTTATTAGCTAGTTTAATGTAGTTAGTGCGGTGTCATAAAGTATCAGCAAGAAACGCAACCGCCTTAAAGTTACTGGTCGAGAAGGTCTCAGGCCAAAGCTAACAAGATTACAACCAAAGATTAAGTCATTGTCTCATTTTCTTGCACCAGTTTCAAGGTACACACTGGCTCCTTGAAAGTATCAATAAAAGCTCAATAGTTTTTACAAAAGATCTTTTGAATTTTGGTGAATTATGCGATGGGAGGGAGTACGATGTGTAGATTGATGCACGTTAGGGTGCAGGAGAATGTGTTTTGTGGGGGAGGCAACTCCAGATAGTTTTCAAACACGTGTAGGATTTCTCTTTAATCATCATGTTTTTTGTAAAACACCAACAGACGAAAAAGACAAACCAACAAGGTAGATTTTATTATATTTTTTTCAAAGCACCGCTTGAACGTAAGGAAAAGGAAATATTGATTACAATAAGTACCACTCGTAAACGATTTGGTTTTAAGGTTTCTCTCAAAATCTTAAAGAAACTTAATTTACTACAAAAACATATAAAATTGAAGTTATCATTAACGGTACTGAACTAGAAAATGTTTTAACGATTTGGTACCTTGGTCACATCATTTTCAATAATGGTGAAAATTCCGCTGATCTTAAATATGCTAAGCGGATAGCAAAAAGTATCTGAACTTAAGCAAGTCTGTTATGACAAGAAAGTACTTCTGTCTGTTTGAAAGATTATCCTCAAGCTTTATGTTAAGCTGGGATTTGCCGTTTGTCACACATCGTTTCAGATTTAATGAGAAAAACCTAAACGATTTGGGTTTTGTTTCGTCAGGAAAATGATTATCCAGGGCTGGTACAGAAAGAATCAATAAATTTGCAGTGAAACGAATAACGATAATGCCAATTTAGAGCAAAGTTTGAAAACGTTCCGTTTCCAAGACCTTATATCAATTCTTCCCTCTAAAGTGTTTGTATTGAATATATACTCTTAAGGGCAAAGTTCCATCAGCTTACTTGACAGACAGAGCTATTATTAAGAAAGGAGTCAGCTTCAGGCTGTTTTTCATCATACTTTATTTCATCAGACATCTTCAATCCGCTTCCAAGTTCTATCCCAACTCTAACTCCAACTCAAAACTAATTAATCTAAAGAATACTTACAATTTATACCCTGTAAAAGGAAATTATCGAAATAGCTTATCATTGACAACCTTGAGATTTGACACCCACTGAACAATAAAAATAATTATTAGCTGAAATTACTCCTGTGCGATGCCAACAACATTAATCACAAGAGACTGGAGAAAATGCTTCCAGTTTACTCCAAATATCCATGAAGAAAAATGTCTACAGGGGAATCCCAACAATATTACTCATATATGTCACAGAAACAATCCCAGTTTTACTAAACCTTCTTCTCTAGAACTACATACCACCGAGAAACAAGAAAGATAATTCAAAACTTTAGGAGAGTCTTCTTGCTGAACAGACCAAGAAGGTAGCTTAATCTAAGGTCAGTTTTAACAGCTTCCTACCAAGAGTCCTGACTAAAAAAGGCTAAATTTTTAGATAGGAATTCCTAAATTGTACTCTATTACTATGTGATTTATAGCATTCGTTTGTGACTAGACTCTAAATTTGGCTTTCATATTAGATTTCTCTCTCAGCTGGAGGATAAATATTTTGAGTCCTTCAGATGACTATATATATATATATATAATACGGCTGCAAAATCATTCATTACTCTTCTGTATAGCAGTGAGTTGTGAACGACGTATCCAAGGCAGGACAAGAGACTGAACAGTTTTAAATTCGCAGCCTTTGCCGCACTCTTAACATCAAGTGGAGTGACAAAGTACTAAAGTACCGCTGAGGTCTAAATGCGCTGACCTTTCAACAATGTTTACACTGCTGAAACAAAGGATGCACTGGCATGACCTTGTCGTCGTATGCAAGACAGCTGGATCCCAAAAGATGTCATTTATGGTGAGTTAGCCTTTGATGTAAGATCTGTTGACCGACCCAACCTTGGCTATGAAGATGTCTGCAAGATCGATATAAAAAATCTAGACAGCAACGTTGAGAAATGGGAGTACATACCAGATGACTGCAGCAGATGGTGGAGTGTGTTGAAGGAACGGCTGAAGATAGGAGGGGAGAAGATAAAAAAACTGGCAGACGAGAAGAGAACCAGGTGAAAGGAGCTCAAGCCTGGGAAAAACCCGGTGGTCATTCATACCTGTACCCACTGTTACAGGATCTGTTGCTTCCGGATTGGTATCGCCAATCAGACCCAAAGCTGCTTCATCCGTGGACCTGCCAAGGTATCCAACTGGGAGCATCATCATCCATAGCCAACACCGACCAACGGAGACCTGCTATTTTAGAGTTATAAATGAGTTAAAAAGCAACAATTTATTACATGATTAAATGTACAATAATGTTTTTTAGTTTTCGTGTTTTTTGGGGTATTTTTGTTGTTGTTTTGGTAAAATTTGAATCATAGAAATGATTCAAATTTTACCAATTTTTTCATATTAGTTAATATTGGACTATAATGAATTTATACTGAGTTACATCAGTTTGTTCTAGCTATGTACCAATTTATGTATCTATGTAACTACACATCGATGTGTCGATGTATATGTGTATATGTGTATATGTGTATATGTGCATATGTGTATATGTGTATGTGTNGTGTATGTGTGTATTTTTTTTTGTTTGTGTATGTTTATGTATGCTTTTTTATATGTTTGTTTTTGTGTATTGGTGTGTGTGTTTATTCTTTTGTTTGTTTTTGTTTTTTTGTGTTTTTGTATGTATGTATGTGTGTTTTTATGTGTGTATGTATTTGTGTATGTGTGTATATGTGTATGTGTGTATATGTGTGTGTATATGTGTATGTGTGTATGTGTGTATATGTGTATGTGTGTATATGTGTATGTGTGTATATGTGTATGTGTGTATATGTGTATGTGTGTATATGTGTGTGCGCTTTAGGTACTTTAATAAAAGGTTAATTCTAGTATTATTTTTCTTCTTATTCTCATTGAGAAACTAACGAATATTATAATAACAGAAATTGCATTGGAATAAAAGGTAAATTGAAAATGTTTAGGAATTTGTTAATTTTTTCGTAATAGTTAATATTGAACTGTTATGAATTTTTACTTAATTACATCAGGTTATTTACAGATCTTTGGCTACAAGATAGGAAAACATAAAAGGATGAAACTGATCTTGTAACTATGAATTGTTTCTGTACTTGGCAATACAAACAAAAACTGTAAACTTTTCTCAATGAAATAGAGACCAATGGCTAGATCTCAAGAATATAGGGAGTTGCCTTGTTACAAAGATACGAAGGCCAACGTCCTTCAGCTCCACATCATTGATTTTCAAAGTTTTTTTATTCTTCCTTTTTCATCGTACCCTAGCTCTCATATTGTATAGTGTTTTCTTTACTGTTAGTTCCAAATTACATCTCATTAAATTAAATTAATTGAGCTAACAATTTAATCACCGTACGTTTTAAACAGAATCTGTTCTTATTTTGATACAGAATAAGATAATCTTGACGTGTTACTCGTTAGACAGCCAAGGCCCTTTTAGAAAAATAGAAGGCGATATTTTTCGTCACTGTACTGCACCAGTAAGCTTTAACCAGCTCAGAAAATGAAGTAAAGTAATGACTGAACATAATATGTGTGTTCTACTCTTCTAAGGGAAAGTAATATTCCTCTCTAAAGGGAACCACAAAGTCATTTACTTGTAAAAAGAAATTGTTTTTTCTTGTCTTTTGACTGCAAAAGTCAAATCAAGCCTTCAAAAGACCATTCTCACTAAAAGTTAGTTATTACGATTATTAGACTTTATTTTTTCTTCACTTGACGGTTTGTTAAGCCAGCTGAAATAATAGTACTTGAGAATGGTGTAATAAAACTCTGTATTTGTCAACAATTCTTAAAAAGACAGTGAAGTGATTTCGTACTAAATTTGTTCTGCCATATCTTACTTCAATGCTGCTAAATGAAAATTCTATATTGATGTAATAGTCAGACCACGTGACGCCAAATAGTTGTGTCTAAAAAGCTGATAGCTATTCGAGACCAATATTATTAAAAGCGTGTGGTTTGAATGTATTGGCAACAGTAATTTCTCAGCAAAAATCGGAAACAATTTAGTCAGAAGAGTCAGGAAAAGGAGTTCAGCAAGCATCTATAGCCAACAATATGATTTGTTCAATTTTTTTGGCTTTATTTATTTGCCAACACATCACAGAAATCAAGAGCTACAAGTTAGATGCTCTGACAACTGGACCTCGTCATCCTATCTTGACAGCTGAGGTATGTGACCATGTATAAATATATATATTAATATTAGTAGTAGGCTCTTAGAATTTGTTCCGAAAGATTTTTCAACGTTATCTTAATATTAAATGCTCTTTTCTTCTCGTTTTTATGAAATAGCGGCAAATGAATATATATATATATATATATATATATATATATATATATATATGTACAGTAGTGTTAACTTTGTCTGTTATTAATTATAACACAAGTATATAATATATCAATAATATTGTGCTGATCTCAGCCTACAAAAGGGTATGAGTTCAAGGAATATAGGCTTGTTTGGACTTCTATCAGTTTAGGAAAAATGTAAAAGAAGTAAAAGAGAGGAAAATAATTGACATCATGAGCAAGTAGTATAACTGAATGGACAGGAAGAAGTTTAGCTAACGAAGCTATTTAAATTTCTGGTGGTTTAATGTGGCTTGCTCTTGCCCTAATATGTTAGTACTCTGACAAGTATCTGACCTTAATTTGTTTCTTGTTTTAAATTCAAGATTTTATCACAAGCTGAGGAGGTAATCTTACCATAGTCTAGTCCGTAACACGTTGCATTGCTGTATTTTGTATCACCATCTTTTGTTGCTGGGGAGTTGCTTGGTAACCCTTGCAAAACGTTACATAAACTCAGCACTATTTCTATCGAAAGATAAAATGTATTATTCGAACAACTTACTTGAAAATAAAAATCAATATCAGAAATTATTGTTTGCTTTGTATTAACATTGTTTTTTTTAATTTGTAACCCGACATTATTACTGCTACAGACACCAATCTTGAAATAACTAACATTTTTTCTATGATGTCTAAACAATAGGATCAGAGATAAAACCAAGTGACGTTTGATTTAAACATCAACTGTTTTTGTATTATCTTTGTTACTTTATTCTATTCTTGCAATTGAATTTGTTGTTATTTGAGAAGATTTACTTTAAAAACCAAAAAGGTTTAAATGTGGGTTTTTAGAATGCCACCTTCATATATGTTACAAAAATATCCTTTTTTGTATTAGAAATCGCTTTGCATTTGAAACAAAATCATGGACTATACTGTGGTAAGAGGAACAAATCTATGTAAAAGAGTTGATATATATAAATTAGTTAATTCTTTCCAAGTTTACTTATGTTGTATCCTTCTTCAATGACCTTCGTCGAAACTCTGAAATGTAGGAGGGTAATGTCTTGTTGGTCAGCGGCTGATTCTCTTGGGCTAACAGTTTCTTGACGAACAGATTATTGACTACCAGGACAGCATAGAGAAAAGGTTTCGGTTTTGAAAAATTCAGAAATTTCGGGAAAAAGCTTTCGAAACTTGTACAATTTTATAACATTTTCCGATTTTTCGTTATTTTTCTTAAAATTCTGAAAAACTGCTGAAAAGCGCTGAAAAGGACGATTATGTAGCCACAAATACAAAATAAAAAGTGGTGTTTTCAAGCTTCATCGCTTTTTTTATCTGGAAAAACTACAACACTGTATTTTATCAAAGAAAATGCATGCCCACCATTTTCAATGCAAGTTTTTGGGCTTTTTGTAATGGGCAAGAACCATACAAACTCTAACCCCATCAAGTATGTAGAACTATGAAGAAATAAAACAAAAACATTATCAATTACCCCACAAAGAACAAGATATGGACCTCAATTTTGCCATCAAATCGATAGGATAGGGATGGATACACCAGTTCTGGCTGCCAGTTTTATTGATTTATTCTTAAATCATTTTTTTCAACATTGAAGTAAAAATTTAAGAGAGCTACTTTCCTATGGCTCCAATTTTGAAATGAGATTTTATTTATTTGTGTAACTTATTTTGTCTGATGTCATTTATGCTGCTGGACGATGTAAACATTATAATTGATATTAAAGCTCTGACTTATCAACGCTGCAGATTTGGTTTAACAGAAATTTCAGAGAAATTAGGACTTGGTAGCTGGTTTGCCATTTGCTTGAAAACCATGATCATTTCAAAAGAGTTTGGGTGTTATTGTATCATAAGACAGTTTGTCATTTAAAGAGAAAGAAATTTCTAAATGGGATAACATCAGACTAGATACTTTTTCTTCTCTATACTACGATATTTTTACGTGTCTTGTTTTGTTCGTAATAAACTATTCTTGCACCTTTTCCCTTGTTAGTCAACATTAATAAACTTCGCTCTAGTAAAGCATGTTACACCTTACCTATTTGAGAGGCATACGTATAATATATATATATATATATAATTTATACTTAATAAGTTGCGTTGGAGAATGCTTTAAAATAAGCTGAAATGTTTAAAAGGAATGATTTGAAATTTTAAATTTTTTCATAGAATGAAAAAATATATCGGGGGCGTTGAATCGAGAGAGGCATTTGATTAAGGCTATTGACAAAACGTTTTTTTATCCCGAGCAAAAGATAGCGAAAAAAACTCAAAAGCAAATTTTCCTTTTAAGAAACCAGAGAAATACACCCCATAACTAAAAATACAGTGAAATTTAAGACTATTAGTTTCGTTATTATAGGATTTATATAAATAACGGTGTTCTATATTTTAAAAATTTCCGATGTTTATATGTTCATGAACACCAGTGTCTTCGTCTAAATCCAAAATAGTGGCACAATCATCGTCTATGTCAGATTCACTAACTACTGGTTTCCTATTGAATGGATTTTCATAGTTGTCTTCATAATTTAATACAACTTTCATATTTGTGATCCTAACGTATTTCTACCAGAAGGGGCTTTCAAGTTAATCTCTTCTGTTTCTGCGTGTATTCTTTCTTTAGCCAACGACTTGTTTTACAGTTCACCAATTTTAGCTCTAAATGGTTTATTCTGGAACACATCTTTTTCCTTAGGATGATTTCCATGAAATGTCTGGATGGAGAATGACAACAGACTCTTTCTCACTTTTGGCATTTTCCAAAACTCTGTAGGCAATTCATCAAGTCCCGATGCTTTTCCATTTTTCTACTGGCAAACACCAGTATCAATTTCTTCTTGAATCAGAATGCCACTTTCAATTTCAATGACGAGGTCAAATATTTTCTCAACAGGTTGAAGATCAGGCTCAGCAGATTTTTGAAGTGATTTTCCCAGGTTTTAATTCCATGTTCACCTTCAATGAATATGGTACTCTGTGACTTTTTCCCCGGATAATGTTTTCATTAGATTCCAAGCATTCTTTATAACAGAGGGGGGCTCTGTTATAAAGAATGGCATTCGAATGAGCTCAAAATGTTATTGACACGCATATCTTCATAACGATCAAAAGTTTTTCGGATGTCGTTCTGAGAAGATTGAATGTTTTGTGTTGAAGTGCGGAGAGTTGCTTTACGTGCAGCTGTGACTGGTCCAATATCCACTGTTTTTGTAGGTCTGAGTAGTTTTGGTGGTAGCATGTTAGCACCAACTGACCTTACAATAGAAACAAAAGATATATAATCCTTTCTCAGTTCCGGTAATTTGTTAGAGCGTGTGGAGATTGCGTTGACAATACGAATAACCAGTGCTTGGTCATTCGTGAGTGCCTTCCAGGAAAGCTTTTTCTTGGTAGTTTGTGCAGGTCGTCGTATACTGAACTTGGCAGTTGCTCTTACCATACGATGACCACTACCAACAGGATTGGAAGATGAAAAGTCTTGGAACTCGCTGATGCTATTTCGCCACCGTTTTCGGTAGATAAAGAAGTCAATTTGTAAGAGTGTGTCTGGCGGTGATCTATAAATCCAAAGTTTTCTTTTTGGCTTTTGAAATGATGTATTTTTAATGACGAGGTTGTGTTGGTGAACGAAATCGAGAAGAAACTGGCCATTTCGATTGGCTGTCATGTGGTAGGAGAAGCCTATGTCAATTTGGATATTCATATCACCTCCAATGAAAAGCATAGAGTGTGGTGGCACTTCTTCGACAACCCGAGTCAATTTCAAGTAAAATTCTGTAATGATGTCATCGTTAAGAGCATTGTGAGGAGAGTAGCATGTAATGACAGTGGTCTTAGGATTACCTTTGAATGTGGCAGACATGATACGTTCGTCATTTTTTTTTACGGATTCGAGAAGAGGCAGAAGTTTTGTATTTATCGCAATGCATATCCGAATTAATACTGACTCCCAAGAAAGGTGATCTTGAAAAATCAGACAATTACAGACAAATTTCACGTTCTCAAGTAGCAGCCAAGATCTACAATCTCTCCCTACTCAATAGGATCAGACCTGTCATCGACAAAGTTTTGCGACCAAATCAAAATGGATTTAGTAAGGGTCAATCAACCACCTCCCATATTCTAGCTCTTTGGCGGATTGTCGAGGAACTGAAAAACTACAAAAAGGAGGCAGTCCTACGTTTCATTGATTTCCGGAAAGCTGTTGATTCCATCAATCGCGACCAAGTAATTGAAATCCTCGTAGCCTACGGAATTCCTATAAATGTTGTAAATGCAATTCATTTGATGTACAAAGACACATCCGCTGTGGTGATTACACCAGAAGGAGAGACAAAAACATTCAAGATAGGCACTGTCGTTCTTCAAAGAGACCGACTTGCTCCTTTCCTATTTATTATCGTACTTGACAATGCCCTTCGTACCTCAATTACGAATAATGACAGTCTTACACTCAAACATCGTCGCAGCAGTAGACACCCTGCTGAGGAACTAGCAGATTTGGACTATGCGGACGACATTGCACTACTTGAAGACTGTGTAGAATCTGCTCAAGATCTCCTCAAACGCGTTGAAAAAGCTTGTCAAAGTGTCGGATTATATCTCAATGCACCAAAAACAAAATACATGCATCTGAATCCTTCAAATTACACAAGCTTGGTTTTATCAGGCGGCTCTGAAATTGAAAGTGTTGATAACTCTAAATACTTGGGAAGCTACTGTGAAACCAAACATGACATGAATGTTAGGATTGCGCTGGCTTGGAGTGCACTTCATTCTTTAGAGAAAGTGTGGAAATCTCCAATCAAGAAAGAAACTAAGACATGGCAGGCATAGAGAAGATTCTCTTGTACGGCTCAGAATCATGGACACTAAATGTGGCATGTCGAAAACGTCTCGATGGTACATACACTCGATTGCTTCGCGTACAACATTTCCTGGAAAAATCATCCAAAAAACAATGTGTTGTATGGTTCCTTACCTCGTGTATCAGAGATTGTGAGGCGGAGATGACTTTCACTTGCATGTCATCATGGCGACATGTTAGTTGCCATGATGAACCAGCAGGAAAACGTCTACTTTGGTCTTCAGATGCAAAAGGAAGAGTTGGCCGCCCTTATGTCACACTGAAGTCAATGGTCAAAGAGGAAACCGGTTTGACAGGATCTGAACTGATAACTGCAATGGATGATCGAGAGCTCTGTGCTTTGGAATTTATTCATGTTTCACCAGCGCCTTCTGGCATTCGATGAAACAAGAAGAAGAAGAAGAAGAAGACATCTGGTGCTTGGATGTATTTTGTACGACCACCAGTAATTATCATTTGATCTACATTTCTGGATTTAGAGACAACAATAACACCGATCCTTTTGTGATACTCATAAGGGTCCCAAACTAATAATGTTCTACCAAATGAAAATCTACCAAGAAGAGTTTAAGTGTATTATAATATTAATTCTTTGTTCGTCCATCCATTCAGAGAAGATCTCTTTAGACATTGCCATTTAAACTCTTTATTAACGGCTTTTCATTCACACTTAGCATCCTTAAAAATATATATAATTTCAACTTAGACCAATCTGCCTTTTTATATCTTTCACTCTAAGTAAGGCTTGAAGCCAAAGGGTTATTTTCTTATTTGTTTTTTTCTTTCTACTTTTTAATCTTTCAATTTGTTGATTTCTTCCCTCTTCCAACTTTATCTCCGAAAACATGTACAAACTCAATAGTATACTACTTATAACGGAAAAAAAAATTGGGCTCAGTACTTCCAAGGATTCGACATTGGTTCGAACCTCCTGCAAAGTGATCTGTTGATTTAACCACTCGGTTTCTACTGCTTTTGCGAACTATGACGATATGAACACGCTCCAAGGCTACACAGGTAGCTCTGTATAATCTTTGTTTAAGAGTGTTGACACTAAACCTATTGAAAATGGCATCTCTTGGAACAGTTATAATTAACATTGGTAACATTAACACAAATATCGGAACAAAAAATTTGATGAAGACCTGAGAAATCGCAAAAATGCCAAAAGTAATAATAGCAAGATGCTCTGTCATAGACTGCAAAATACAGCTAGCGAAGCACATTCTTCAACCCCTAGTATTTTGGGCTTTTATATCAAAGATAACTGTATAGACCTTTTCTATTGGTCCGACAAATCGTTGAGAACCAAATATATCCAAAAGAATATTACGAATTCTGTGACATGGATTATCAAGTAGCAGTCAAAAAAATCTCTACAGAGTGGCTTTGTACTGAAAAATACGTAAGCAGAGAACTAAACAAAATATACTGAGTTTAACTCTTACTTTTCATCGAAAATGCGCGACAAAAGCGATTTAATCGGCTACATGAATCATTTGTACTGACTCAAGTTTACTTGTCTTTTTATTAATCTGTATTACTGACATTCACTAGTTTTAAAAAATTCTTACAGTCAGAGGGACCACTCGTCCATTGTTTATTTGATGAAATGAAAGCTTCATGAGCATATTAGCCATTAATTTAGTAAGACCTAAAGTCTTTAGGGAGCTGAAAGAAGATAGTTATTCCTTTCCGAAGCTTGATACCAGTTTACCAAATCAAGTGGATCACAAGGACTAACTATTGGAATATAGACCAGAGCATACTTGGAGCAACTTTTAAACGATGATGTTGAAAAATTCTTTAGCTTCATTCTTTGATTCCGTACTCTCATTTTATGAGACAGCATATAGCTATTGTGTTACTTGGTTGCCTCTTGAATAAACAATGAAGAAAAATATTATATTCATTGATTTTGCAAAACGTAGTCTGCTCACTTGCGGTAACCTAAAAGAGAAAATCACGAGACCCCCAACAGGATTTAAAATTTATGTCCAAAATATGAATAACCTCAATTCCATCAGTATAAAACAACAGAAAACAATACATTTTTAATAAATATCTCGGACGATTTGAAAACAGATTCTATCAAAGAAAAGTCCTATTACATAATGAAAATGGTACGGGAGTAGTTGAAAACACTGAGGTCAAAATTGTCCTCGATTTCTCTGTTCGTATTTAACATTTCCCACAGTAATGTTGCAGAAGAAAGTATATTTTCCATAATTGCTAGAAATTATACGAAATTCCATTCAAAATTTGACCATGAAAACTCTGAACTTTATGGACTCAGAAGAAGCCATAGATGTAAGAGCTTTATCATGTCATAAGTCGTAAGCTTTTTCCGAGCTACGTTTCGAGAGATACTTCTCCCATCGTCAGGTTCAGTAGAATCTTTGTTTAATAGTGTCTGCACTAAACCTATTGAGCATGTTACTGTATAAGCTTGGGCTGATGATCAGGGATGTCGTATGGGACATATGTTATTTAATGTGATAGATACATTGTTATGCGTCATAATGCATTGCAATGTATCTATCCTGAACATGCCACAAAGGACAATTTTTTGTGCGGATCAGTGTGAACTGGGAGTTACAGAAAGAAGGGTAACGAAACTCTGCCTAAACCTGAATGCAGTCAACGATTATGTTTTATCTCACAAAGCAAAGACTTTGCGAAACTATCATGTGGACTTCAAAATCAAAGCAATCTTGAACGCAGAAAATTTTTCTATACGTTCTGCAGCTAGACATTTTGAGGTAGATAGAAAATTGATTTCTCGTTGGATTGCCTGCACGGTGAAGAGTCATGACTAGACAACAGAAGCAAAAGACTTGCCGGAGGCGGAAGGAAACTCCTGAGTGAATAATAAGAGAAAAAGATTATGGAATGGACATTTCAACGAGAATCCAAATTCTTCCGCGTTTCCCAACTTCACCATGAAAAAGGCTTCTATAATTCACAGCAACATGGAAGATAAAACAGATGTAGCATTTCCTTGGACCAAAGGCCAGAGCAAAAATATTATAAGAAGAAATGGTTTACCTTTGTGTAGAAAAACACCTGTGTGTCAAAAAGATCCAAAAATATTGGTTTCAAAACTCGTTACCTATGCCTCAAACTCATAAGATTCTCGAAACAAGTCATTGGATCGAAAAGATTCTCGGCAGCTTAACTCTTCATCTATATTTTATTATTTTCACAATTTCCTTGCCACTTAAGCTTGCCGTTCTTTCCCCTAATTCCTATCGTGAAAGATATGGTTGCAAAAATGGTCTGGTGAAGGTCATCGATAGCTCGGGTGGTAGAGCATGTGGCCATGAAAACCATAGCTCCATGGGCGCGGGCTGGAATCCACCTCTGTGCTAACGTATTTTCAGTTTTCTTCAATTTTAAATCCTTTCCATCTATATGGTATTATTTTTAACAAATTTCTATGAATGTTTATGTATATATATATTTGTTTGTGTGTACGTACGGAGAGAGAAAAGGAAGGGGGGCAGTATATGTATTAATAGGTATTATGGCTATAAGTGGTTAACCTGATTAGGAGATATCCGGGTGAGATAACTTTTGGTACATATTATTCTAGAACAGAGGAAACTTTTGAAGATCGCTTCACACTGAACACAATGAAAAAATGTACTGAGAAAGAGAGCAGAAAAGCTGGCTGAATGAAAATGAGGGCATGCCCCAAATACAGATCTAAACAGTCGAAGAACATATTTACAACAGCCGTTCACTTTTAAAGTAATTTGTTACTGTTTAATTGGTAATCATTACGTAAACAAGGCTTAGTTTACCGTTCCTCATTAGTTCAATAAATCCTTTACTTTCAAAAATGACTGAATTTATGTAAGACACTCCAATAAAATAATTTTACACGTGATTATCTGATGCTGACGAGATATGTAGTTAAAATCGAAGTGTTTAACAATTTGATGAAATATTTATTTGTTTTATCGATTCTGCACGTAAATGAAGTCGCTTACAGTCTTTGTACAAGAACAGTTTGACGTCAAAGAACTGGGTCTACATCACCAAAGCAATTCCTGCCCTTCCAAGTAATTCAAGAGCTTCTGCTAAAGAAATGTGTTTAAAAGCATTTTGTGATTTGAAAGGAAACTGTGGTTGACATTAAGTGTCATTAAAATATCTATTTTTCTCTTTACGTAGCTTTTGTCTTGAAGGAAAATATTTTAAGCCAAAATATCAAAAAATCTATTAAAAACATCTTTCAGAGTGCCTATCAACGCATGGCTTGTCGAAACTCATAAAAAAACAATTACAACTGCAAACAATTGATAAAACAAAAACATTTTTGTCATTAAATATGTTGTCATTGGCCTGTTAAACAAATCTTTTATGGAAATTAAAAGTTGTGCCCAGTTCTGTGAAAATCACGAACTCTCCTTTGTGGACTCGACGAAAGTAAGGAATCCTGAAAAACGATATTTCTTAAGGGTTGTGGTAGTTGATGTCTCAATTAGATAGACTTTTGACTCTTAGATATTAGTTGACGTAACGTAAGTTATTAAATGCAAAGCTTTTTAGATGAAGCTCTACATTTTCCGAGTATCAGGTTTGCAGTAAAAAAGAACACAGAAATCACGGATGTTTTCGGAGTTTCACATTAATTTTAGCAACAGTGACAATATACAGAGTCATCTTTCTGTTCTCCTTTGATTAGGAGAAGCGATAGAGCACCAGAATCTCAAGAGACATGGATATGTCCTTGAAAAGTCAAATTGATGAAGGTCAGAGTCAATATTTTTTTATATGACATTATAATTTATCCGTGTAAGAGTTGCCCAGCTATCTAAATGTTTTACAAGCTGCCATTGGAAGCCATTTCAGTGCAAAGGGTTATTATTTGTTTTTTGTTTTTTTTGTTTATTCTCTTTAAAAATCTTTTATCTGTATACTGGTTTTCTTTGTCTCCCAATTCTCTCCAAGAAAACAATTTGTAACTCAGTAGTCTGCCACTTTAAACGAAAAAACATGTCTGAGGCTCTAACCGGAACCTCTCTCCTGTTAAGCTCTTAATCTGTCACTCAATCACAGCAGCGTTAAAATTGTAACACTTAAATATTCTATGTATTGATAATATACTTGCGCTAATATCTCTTTGATTGACAGGATTATTGTCTTTTTCACATTTAGAATTGTATGGAGGCAGTTGAAAGCTGTAAAGCTGCTGCAAAATCTTCAGACGATATGCTTGAGTGTGTAGTTCTGAAATTCAAATGTCGGGAGCTCATAAAAAAGGCAGAAGTATGAAAGCGAAAAAATGAAACATGCAGATGACAAGACCACGTGTTACAAATAGATGAGATGGACAGTATTTTATCCAATCTCAGTCAGATTTGTGACGGTAACTTTTTATTATTCATGTCAGAAGTGTAAGTTTCTCATACTTAAAAGGTAACCATAAATCACCAGTGTTATTGTTGAGTTTTAGGATAGTTAAATCCACTGATTTATGACTGTAACCTTAATTCTAAATCATTTGATTGCTGTAAAACTAAAGTTTCAGTCTTAAAATTACCTGTCATTCATTTTGTGTAATTTCTCATATTCCAAGTTCTTTTCATATTATGTGTGTTATTTACACCGTCTGTTTTTGCCTACTTTCTTCATTACACTTTTTGAAATGGACTCCTGTCACCATCAGCACCTGTCTAACTTATCTGTTCTTCAGAAGATATATATATCAAAATTATGGCGAAAGGGAGGCTGAGGATTAGCTGCCAGAAAGTCTGATGTTTCTTCAATACGACCTTACCTACAATTAAAAAGGCCAAGAGGGCAGGCAAGAGCTTCAGGCTAAATATACTCTGTGTAAAGTCCGATTAATGTTTTATAGACATGTAGAATGATTTCAGGAGAAAGATATGAGTGAGGTGAAAAGAGGTAACCTACTTTCCTTGTTGCACACTTGAAAATCGTTAAAATATTTTAACTCCAGGAAAGAGCAGTAAATAAAAAGACTGAGAAGTTAAAGGAAGTTTATATTTAGGAAGAGAAACAGCCATGGAAACAGAAAATGGATGGAAAAGTTATGTTGATAGTGGGAAACTTAGTTTAAGTACCAGTGAAAGTGACAAATCACTACAAACCCCCATAAAAATAGATCCAAGATTATGCTAAAGAATGCCAGTAATCCTAAATTGATCAAAGTAAGACGGTTTACTCTTAATGAATGAGTAAAGAGTAGTTTAATTTGCAAAGATAACAATGTTACTTTCAACAGCCTGAGGAAAGTCATTTTAAAAGGTTTGAAGTTCGGCTGTAATGAAGCTACAACGTAAATTGTTAGACATAACTGTAATTTTAATGTTTCTTTTTGTTTAGGACCTGTATTATCACTAGATAACATGAATATTCTTTAAGACATATAACATTAAGAGACGTTAGTTACACAACTTTTTGTAAATGCTGATTCATTTGATAACAAGTGATCAATTTCAAGAGCTATTGCTTGGATTCTAACTTACATCGTTAATCCTCTTCACACGCTCTAGCATTCTGGCCGCAAATTTCACCAGGAAGCTCCACGTTCAACCATGCTGCTCCATTTTCCTCTCCACGTTCCTTTCTTCAGGTTTCTTTGAGACGGGCTTTTACCCCGGTGCTTTGGTGGTATGCGGAGAACATGGGGTATCCACCTTGATTGTTGGCCTCGAATTTTTGAATAATAAGTTTGGTGTTAGTATTCTAGTGTAGCTCTTCGTTTGAGACGGTCTTTGTCCAAAACATTTTCAGGAACTCTCCTTAGTCATTTATTCTGGAAGACTTCCAGTTTGCGACTGACTGCTTTTGATATATTTCAAGCCTCAGTACCGTAAAGGAGAGTCCTGAGCACATTAACCTTGATGAGATTGACTTTTGTTTTCAAGCTGATCTTCTTGGATGCCCAGATGCTCTTGACTGGCTTTTAAAATGCCCTTCCTGATCTCCTCTTCATTGTCCCAATTCCTGGTAATCTTGCAGTTCAGGTAGATGACGTATTCCACATCCTAAAGCTCCTCTCTATTTACAGTTATGTCTGTGTTTGTCTTGTTGTTAAGCCGGAGGACTTTTCTTTTCTTGGAGCTAATTTACAGTCCAATTTGTCCTGCTGCGTCAGCCATTGCATTTTTGTGCCTGCATATTCTGTTGTCGATGAGGTAGAAGGACATTATTATCAGCAATGTCAAGACCTCAAGGCAACTCGTGAAGGTCCAACTCAGACCTCTTCGCTCTGTTTCAACAGCGGCTTCATAACATGGTCCATGCTCAACACAGACAGAAAGAGTGAATGATTCCAGCCTGGTTTCACTCCAGTGTTAAGTTCATAGGCGTCCGAAAAAGTGTTCTTGTTAATCACACGAAAATGAAATGAGTACAGCATTATCACTAAACAGACAACTTTCTCCGGGATTCCATACTGTCAAAGTTTATTTCAAAGTAAAACTCTATGAATACTATTGAAGGCTTTTCCTTTGTCCACAAAATTGGCGTACATTGGCGTGTTTCCTTAATTACTCTGCTCTAGAAACTGTCGCAGTGTAAAGATGTGATCTAAACAGGACTGTCCATAGAAAAAATCATACTACTTCTCATGTATCTGAACTTTTGGAGCTTTTAACAGTCTGTTGTGGATAATCTTGGTAAATTCTTTGAAGGTTAGGGACAGAAATGTGGGGTGTGGGAGCTGTTACAGTCCGAAAGTTTTCCTTTCTATGAACGCTTCAGTATGAGTCCGGTATTTCAGTTTCCTAATGTTGATTCACTCACTTCTCTGACAACTGGTCAGCAACACTGGTGCCTCTTGTTCCTATGCTCAACATCTCTACAACCACCCTGCCTATAGCAGCTGGTTTCTTTAATATTTAAGAGGCAGGTTGACGTTTTCTAGTGTAGAGGAGTCAATGTAGATTTCTGGATCAACATTTGTTGGCGGAATATTTGTATTTCTGGTTTGTTTATAATATTCTAAAAGCAATTCCTCTATCTTTTAGTATTTCCAGCTTCACTGAAAGTGAAATTGTCTTGCTTATGTTCTACATGCTCTTCTCTCTATTGGAATTTCTTTTGCGTGCCATGATGATATTGTAGAAAACCCTTCAGATTTTGTCTTATGGCTACCTTCTCCGCATTATTGTCCTGTTTCTCTATGTTCTGCTACGGGTCTGTCTTTATTTGTCTCTTTACATGATTGTCAAAGTCACAGTATGTCTTTGTCAGGCACTACTTTATCCTTTCTGACCTTGTGCTGTTGATCTTCTGCTTCATTCCCTTTCTCTCATCTGTAACCTGCCATGTGTCAGCCTTTATGCACTTTTTATTTTTCTTCTTCTTGAAAACAAGGATTTTTTTCTGATTCTCACTGCACCTGTTTAATCCTGTCTATGTTTATTCCTTGCATTTCTGCAATAACTTTGCAGCGGTTTTATACCTCAAGACAGAAAGCATTCCTAGTAGCCTTGTCTCTTAACTTTATTGAATTCAGCTGTCTGAGTCTCTGCGCATCTCTTCTGACCTTGCGCAGGTTGAAAATGATGTCTTTGATGATAACCTTGTGGTCACTGGCCACTTCTCCTCCTCTGTAGATTTTCATTTCTCTCAGAGTACCTTCACGGTTTGTTTAAAATGATGTGGTCTATCTGGATCTTATTTGCTACTTCTTCTTATGTTCAAGTAAATTTGTGAATTTTCTTGTGTTGGGAAAGTGTGGTCGTTATAATGAAGAAATCTTTATCACAAAAGTCATTCAGTCGCTCTCCATTATTGTTCATAACTTCTTGTATATGCTTTTCTATATTGTCTCCTTTAGCGTTTGAGTTCAGATCACCGGTGACCATCAGCATGACATGGGTCTTGGTTCCTCCGTAGTTGCTTGTAGATTGATTGTAAATGCCATTCTTGTCTTCTTAGGCATCTTTTATTGGGGCATAGGACACTCTCACTGACACTTGCTCAATTTTGTTCCTGATGACTATGGCAGCTCCTGCCTCGTCTTGGCTTTCTCCGAGTACAGGGTAATGTAGCCACAGGCTGGTTTTCTCGTTCCGTTTTCAGTCCATCTTGCTTTGGTGACTTCAGGGACGTCTAGTCTATAGTCGTCAAACTCCTTAACGACTTGGCGAGCTTTTCTGTCTGGTACAGTGTCTTGACATTTCAGCATGACGCAAGCATCTGTCTGTTTGGCTTCAGGGAACTCAGGATATGGCTGCCAGCTTCCGACTGGGTTTGACTGCTAGCCGTCATCCTTCCAGTCTCTTGGCATATTTTCCCTCCGTTACCACATTCTGATCTTTATGGTCTGGTATTGGTTTCTGTGCCACGCTCCTTTTACAGAAAATGATTGTCAGCCTGACTTTCAACCTTTTTCCTTTACCTGGGCTTAGGACCAGGAGTGTCTCCGGCAATTAGATTGGCGGAGCTGTCGCTTTGGTTTACTTTGAAAATTTTAGCTTCCTATAAAATGTAAAAAACAAGATAAAAATCTGTACAGTGGGGATATACAAAGTATAAGCTGGAACAATAACCTTAGAGCGAAATAGATCCTTTAAGAAAAGCTTTACATACAGATTCTAGAACAAATACACAAACGCTTCTAAAAATCATAAGAACTCGGGACTTATTTTACTGGCTTTAAATAATAATACGTAAAGGCACCTTCATAGTTGCAGATCAAGGTTAACAGTCTCTATAGCTCTAGCCTCTAGTGAATGTGCAATAGACAAAAAGAGAATGAAGCTACATATTTGTCGAAGAAATTAATTTTTTTAAACACTTTGAGGGAAATAAATGTAGTCAACAATATGGCCTGCTTGCGTCATTTATAAAATTTGTGACAGTGAGTGTGACTTTTCAACCATTACCTCTCTCTCCCTAGATTCCAAGGTCGTCATTTGTGAAGATTGTCATGGCGCTCCACTTTCTGCAATCTCTTGTAGCATGTAACATTGGATTTGTTTCCAATGCAGAATGTTCTACCATTGATGGTCTTCCTCTGTCTTCTTCTTGTTTTCTTGCTTTGAATCGTTTCTGTCATTATAGTTTGATTCAACTTCTTCCGTATGACATGACCTACAAATTTTCTTTGCATTTTCTAGTCTGTCTGTACAGTACTTTTTGTCTTTGTTATCTGAAATACTTCTTCATTGCTGACATATCGCATCCAAGCGTTTTCTAAGGGTAGAAGATACAGCCCAGCATTCGGAGCTATATGTAAGGATTGGAGTAATATAACACTTTGAATTCTTACCCTTACTTTCACACCTATTTTTATGTTGATCAAGATATGTTCTATTTTCATAAATGCATATTTTGCCATACATATCCTCCTTCTGATATCCTTATTACAACGTTCAAGAGAAAAGACTAAGATGAGCCATATTTCTTCAGAGAGACAAATGTTGAAGGGTACAAGCAAGGTATTAACTATCAAGTTACAAACACCTCTCTGAACTTGATCAATAACATCAAGATGAGATGAAATACCTGACCAGGTGTGACAACAGTACACCATCCAAAAACAGATGGTGGATTTATATTAAAACAAATTTCTTCAGGTGTAAGGAAATTTCTTTTGAAATTCAAAGAACTAGCCTTTCAGAAGCAGTCTTAAAAATATTTATGTATGTACACTATGAGGTACTGGTTTATTTCAAAACATTTCACTAGCCAACAAAGCAGAATACTTAAGGTCTAGCATAAAGATTTTCTGGCGCACAGAAAGCCAAGAACATTTTCTTACCGATGCTTACAAATCGAACGTTCTACAACAACACCTTTTGGCAGCAAATTCTTCGTCTTTGGTCCCTTTACTATCACGGCTAGAGATCTCTGCTTCAGCTTTCCTTTTCTTTCGCTTCTTGCATCCAAAACTTCAATAATGAATAATTTGCTTCGCCGTTTTAACTTTTGGTCCCAGTATGGCACTTATAACGTGACTGCGCAGGCCACAATTTTAGACTTCGGGAAACAATAGGATGATGAATCTAAACTTTCTTTAGATATAAGTAGACAGGTCTGAGTCACATGCTTAATAAAACCAGATCATGAATGATTAATGCCTGAATTTCAAAAACGTATTGGTTGAATTTATTATCAAGATTGATTAACAAAAGAATTTCAAATCGTCACCGTAGCAGATCATTGCTTCCGTGATAAATATAGGAAAAATCCAGAAAATGTATGCAAATTGTACAATTGTTGTCTTTAATTTTAGAAACTGGACCAAATTAGTGAATGAGATACAATAGTAAAAGAGAAAAAAAAATAGTTGTCGATTATTTAGGCTGGAGTTTCGTTATGTCTTTTTGTGAGATTTCATTTTTTTGTAACTCTGTTCGTTTAATCACAAAAAAAAAATTAACATTTACATTTGGTGTCAAACATTTTAGTGCTATTCAATAGGCAACTGTCCATCTTGACATGACATGCTACTACGAGACACAATAAACAAAAGGACGCCTCCGGTCAATATATATCAAGATATGACAAAGCTGAAGCTAGACTGGCCTCCTCGTACTCGAAAAGCTGATAATCAATAGCATAAAAAACAAAAAAATGATAGGGAAATATAATATGAAGAGACAGTTAAATAAGAAACTAATCAGAGAAGTAATAATGAAGTATTTACTCAGTTTAAATGGCTTAGATGAAAAAACTTGCTTATGCGAATTTTGGATTTTAAGACCGACATCCATCAAACGATTTTTGCTCAGGATATTAATCAATCTTTCTTTCTTTTCCTCCTTTAAACTGTCGGCTAAATGAACCTTCATTTTACTAATTTTACTTTTCTTTCAATAAAAACTTTACCAAAATACTAAACAATGTTTGGTCGGCATTTCGAAATAATTCCCTCTGCTAAATACTTCTCGGCAGTCTTAGTTTGATGCCATCTCAGGAGGACACATCATGACCATGTTCTTCTACACGTCTCGATCTTTTGTCCATCTTGGTGCCCCTCTCATTCTTCTTGCGTTAACCTAAATTATCAATCCGTCTATTATATTCTCTCGTTCTCATCTCCTGTTCTGTCAAATTTTTTCCCTGTCGTTATAAGATATTCCAGTATTTCTCTTTTCATAACACGTTTCAAAAAGGTTGCTTGACGTTTTCTGATGTTTTCAATGAGTGAGTTTGTGGTTTTGGATTCTTTCAGAGTAGACTTCCATGCCGTCCTAAAATATTTGAAGCATTTGTCTTAAAAATCACATTTCTATTACCTCTAGTTTCTTTTGTCTTTGTTTTGAACTTGTCCAAAACTCGAACCCATATACAACAATAGGGCCCATATACATTGGAGGACATTTTGTAGAAATTCAATTTTCCCTGTGAAACCTTGAATATTTTTGCGGTGTTGTATCTGCCTCGTTCGAGGTTAATGTTTCCAAATAATGTTTCCAGTTATTTGAACAGGTTACGTTGTTTGAGTTTTACTCCGCCGACAAAGATGTCATATTTTAGTTTTTGTTTGCTTTCTTCTTCAATGATGTTCAAAAGCTTTTATGGGTTTTTCTTGTTTTATGTTAATCACGCTCGGTTGTCACCCTTCTTCAAGCTGTTTATGTACTGTTTTCCTACTTTGATTACTGGGCTGTTCTTGAGGTTTTGTAAATGGAAAAATGGGCTATGGAGATCTGGATAAAGAAGGGTTTTCATGATACAGTCGTTGATTCATCGTGTAATATACAAGTTACGTCAACTCCCTTAAATCGTGGTGCTTAAAACAATGGCAAAGAAAATAACAAAAGAATAATTCTGCTAAGTCTGTGCAAAATGTGCCAGTCTCTGGGCTGCAGGAATCTCAAGCCTAACGAGGTAGTTACTAATTAAAAACATGCTGATAAAATTTGCATATATATGTTATATTATATTATATTATATTATATTATATTATATTATATTATATTATATTATATTATAATATATTATATTATATTATATTATATTATATTATATTATATATGTTTTATTTGCATACAACTGCTTGCTCAGTTATAGCTATATCAGTGTTAAAATATTTGAGATAAACAGGTTTGTGTCTGTCTAGGGAAACCAAGTCGTGTTTAGCCGCAAGTTCAGAATGAAGTGTTTTGATCATTGGGAAGCTACTGTGTAAAGGTTATGATGAGGGAGGTGGAACGGGGGTCGAATTGATTCGTTTCAAGCAAAATCGTCGTTGTAAGTAAAGATATTGGATGGAGTTGAATTGACCATGACTGCTGCCAAGGAAGAGTTGGTTGAACTTAGTGCCTTGGAGCCTTGTGGTCATCGGTATAGTTTCTAGGATCTGAAAATGGAGTGATGGCAGATGGAGAAATAAGATGGCTAATAGATGAAGCGTTGTACCATAAACTAACTTGGCAACAGTACAGCCAATATCTAATTTAATGGTGAAGTCAATACCTAGGAGAATGAGGGGGAAATCTATGTCCAACAAGAGGCCTTAGGATAAACTCTGAATGAGGTCTGGACTTGTAGATGAAAGCGTTCAATCATAACATTAGAAGAAGAATGATAAGATGTAGCACAAAGACCTTTGGATTCGAGGACTTAGGTGAATTGCCCTTTAGAGGATTTAGGTATAGATTTGACGACGACAAAACTCAAAAACGCAATATACGACAGTGGTACAATCCCAGAAGACCTTTGTAAATCTGTTTTTATAGTCCTGCCAAAAACACCAGGAGCAACAGAATGTGAGCTTTACAGAACAATCAGCTTAACGAGCCATTTTACAAAAATACTCCTAAACGTTCTAATGCATAGAATCCGCAAAAGTACAAGACCAGAAATATCTAATAACCAGTTCAGCTTTATACCTGATAAAGGAACTAGGAAAGCAATTTTTACTTTAGCAATGCTCATGGAAAGGTATGTAGAAATGCAAAAAGACATTTACCTCTGATTTATTGGGCCTGTCTCTGAATGTGAAAAAAAGTAATGCATGATCGTCCCAAAGAAATCTTTAAACCATAAATGCAATCTAGTTAGCAATGGTGAACGTATTAATCAGGTAACAGGATATAAATATCTTGGCTACCTAATATCATCAGATGGCAAATGCACGAGTAAAATAAATAAAAGAATAGCTATGGTCAAAAACACATGATCGGAAAATGAAATCAATAGTCTCAAACATAAACATTAGAATAGATTAAAAACGTAGGGTAATGAAAACATATGTATGGTCAGTCTAAGACTATTGCGATGGGTTTTTGTATGTTGACATGACTGACAAGCTTTTGACCAGTTTTGGATCTTCTTGTTGATTCCTAGGAAACGAATGATTTTGTGATAACATGTTACTTTGTTTTAATGCCAGGAAAAGAGAGATTATGAAGATATTTGAAAATTTTGTGCCGGAATTGAGATGGAATGAAGGAACACGGTTGAGCTGTAGAAATTTCCATCACAATAATGGAATAGAAAAAGGGAATAGCTATGCTGGAATACTTGAGAGAAGAAGTGCTGTTGGGGGTAAGTTCTAAAAAAATTAAAAATCTTGAAATTGAGCTTCAACAATGACTTCCCAATCCACTACAGAATGAGAGTGAAGAGCATCAGCATCAAAACTAAAGAAAACTTTACCGTCTATATTTTCCTTGGCAGGTATGTACCAAACATTTATGATAAATTGGAAGATGTAGTCTAATTGGCAAATTTCATGTGAATACTATATTTTATTTGAATTGAGAGAGTGAGTAAAAGGGCATTAATTAGTATGGATTCAAAAGTTGCATACTTCAGAGGAAGGTCGGAAGTGTTTGATGATAACATAAATAGTATGTAGTTGTAGACCAAATGTGCTATAATGTGTTTCAGATGGTTTTAGGCATCGTGAAAAAAGTCAAGAGGATGCTAGCTTCCTTGGACATGCTGTTGTAAAGCTCCTGCAATAGCATAATTGGAAGAATTGTCCATGGTACAGGTTGGAGCAGCTTGATGAGAATGTGCAAGTGGTATGCAGTTGGCTAAGGTGTGCTTGGTAGTGCAAAAGTATCTTGGGAGAAAGGGGGCCATAGCAGGGGACGATTTGAATGTGGATTTTGGCCAGCTAAAACGNAGGAAGGTCGGAAGTGTTTGATGATAACATAAATAGTATGTAGTTGTAGACCAAATGTGCTATAATGTGTTTCAGATGGTTTTAGGCATCGTGAAAAAAGTCAAGAGGATGCTAGCTTCCTTGGACATGCTGTTGTAAAGCTCCTGCAATAGCATAATTGGAAGAATTGTCCATGGTACAGGTTGGAGCAGCTTGATGAGAATGTGCAAGTGGTATGCAGTTGGCTAAGGTGTGCTTGGTAGTGCAAAAGTATCTTGGGAGAAAGGGGGCCATAGCAGGGGACGATTTGAATGTGGATTTTGGCCAGCTAAAACGGCCAATAAATTTGCTAACCGCTAAACGCTAAAACGTGTAACAGCTAAACGGCAATAACTTTGTAGGGCAGTTAGGAATAAACTAGCAATAGAAATTATTGAGGCTTAAATATTCACGTTATTTGCCTGCTGAAGTTGGTTCGGGACAATCTTTAATGAAGCACGCTTTGTCTTGGGGTGGAGAGATATCGTCAGCAGCAACAGTATGCCCAGAAAATTTCGGAGATGACTGTTCGAATTGACATTTTCGTGGATTAATGACAATTCCAGGCTGAGAAAAGCCATCAAATAGCAGACGAAAGGTTCAAGGTGTTCGCCTGGGGAAGAGCTACCACTGAGAAGATTACCAATAAATGCAAAAATGAAAGGACCTCAAGTAAAACTTCATCGATTAAAAGCTGAGATATTTTAGGTGGATTTTGAAGGTCAGAGGATATGGTTTTGAAATATTATTCTTGAGTCTATTTTGGTCTAATACTTGATCCATACGTGTTTAAAGTTGGACAGAGACTGCGATTACCAAGTTCTCTCGAGACAAGAAGCTGATTTGGGCATTTTTGTTCACTGGCAAAAGTTCGTTTAATCAGTTCAGTTTTAAGGACATTGTAAAGGTAATTAGCACAGGGGTGAATAATTATATTCCAAACGTCTTTTGTGATTTCCGGTTGTAAATTCGTGATGACCAGAGCAAATGTAGGAGCTTGGGTTGTAATGCTGAGAGTAGTAAACTGGGTTTACTTGCATGAACCTGATGGCTTGACCCGAATGGTTTGAACGAAGAAGCAGGTACATGGTTTAAAGACGTATTCATAATAAAGCCAAGGACAGAGGTGAACAAACCTGGTCAGTTGAATTCAACGAAGCAAAAATCATAAAAATAATGATGCATTCGTCGTCAGGGATCAACAATTTATACAACGAAGCTTTTTATTATAACGTAATTGTTTCATCGTATGATATAGAATACATATCGATCCCACCTGGGTCTTGTTGATTGAGGCTCTGATAGAGAAAATACAACAAAAGTCATTCCGCTAATTTTGTTGTCAAAACTTATCTCCTAAGGTTGATATTCCATTGAAAACATTTGTTGATAACAATAACCCAAGAAAAGCGAAAATTGACTTATTAGTTGCCATGACACGTGGTGGCTTTAATTGTTCAAGGTCACTCACAGCCATGCATAACGCCTGCTCCGAAATGTGCTTGTTTCGTTATAAACTAATTATCAATTCGTTAAAAACAGGTGTACTAGGTACGAAATTTCCGAGTACAAAAACATGAAACAATAGCAATAGTTAGTATTCAGAATAGAGGTTTCCTACGACTATGGAAAAATGGGACTGGTTGAACAAAATGACTAAATGTCTTTGATTGAGTATTCTGGTAATAACTTCACATTGGAAACCAATCATTTGAATCTGACTGTGGCTTGAGCGACGCAGATAAACCCTTATTTCGCCCCTGCTATCTATCTTCTTTAGCCATGGCTCTTGCCATTTATGGTTGGATTCGTTGCCGCTGTATGGCTTTCTTTATATGTGCATGATTCTATACGCTTTTTGTTACCTGGGTCTTTCATTGCTGGCACACCAGGTAAACAGTGATGTCATATTTCCTTTCACCGAATTCCATCTATAATAGACCCGAGCAAAGGGTGGCGGAAGTCAGTACATATATATATGCGTATGATCAACAACAAAAAATGCTAAATATCTAAGACATTGTCATTGAGCCACAAACGGAAGTCCTCATCAACACTTCAACACATCAACACATCAACATCAACACAACACTTCTGATATCACATCGAATACCTATCAGTTGGCAAATCAATACGTGTTTCACCACAACGACAAAATGGATTGTCCCTTAGACCAATTCTATGCATGAAATCGACATATCGTCCATATCCAGATCCTAATCGATTTAAGAGCACCCATTGTTCACGCTTCAGGTCATGTCCTGGAGGTTTCACCGTAGGTTCAGGAATAAATTGGGAAAGCTGGTTGTCTGTATTACTCCATCGCTGTTTCCGCACATTAGCAGCCCAAGATTTGACAGATACTGTATCTTTTATAGTGGAAGCTAAAAGGTGCATGCGATTCGAAAGTGGAACTCTGCTCTTCAACCTATTGTTTGTAAGTGGATATTCAACCAATTTTTCAAGAATGTGCCCTTCCTCTGATAGCACACGATTATATAACTTTAATATATTTTTATCTCTTCTTAAGTCGGCAGGCTCAATACCACAAAGAATAGGAAGAACATCAGTTGAAGTCGATTTTATACAACCACTCACTAGTCTCAAGCATTCATTAAGTGCAACATCAACTTTATTGCAGTGATGGCTTTGGCTCCAAACAGGAGAACAATATTCCGCAGCAGAGTAACACAAGGCTAAAGCAGATGATTTCAAAGTCGAGAAATCAGCACCCCACCGACAGCCAGCAATACGCCTTAGTAGGTTACATCGCTTGGTAACTTTAGAAGAGACTTCAATCAAATGATGTTTGTATGAGAGAGTGAGGTCTAGTGTGACACCAAGGTACTTGGGAGTTTTCTCAAAAGGTAACCTCATGCCAGATATTGAGACATTGAGTTCATAATCAGCTCTTCGATTAACAAGATGAAACACACTGGAAACAGTTTTGGTGATATTCAGTTTGAGTCTCCAATTTTTGAAGTATTTGCTGATGATATCCATATCTCGTGATAATGTTCTTTCAATTACATCAAACGTCTTATGACAAGTCTTAAGGGCTATATCGTCAGCATATATGTATTTTTTACTGATAGTTGTGGGTATATCATGTGTGTACAGGTTGAAAAGAAGTGGAGCAATGACTGAACCTTGTGGTACACCATTAGTTAGGGTTCGGCAGCGTGATTTCTTTGCACCCACATGTACATGAAATCGCCGCTGTGATATCATGGTCATAATGACACGAACCATTTCTTTGGATGGTATTGTTCTCAACAGTTTCAGTGTAAGCCCACGGTGCCACACAGTGTCATAGGCTGCAGAAAGGTCAACAAATACAACTCCTGCCTTAAGTTTCTTGTCAAAAGCATATTCAATATCCTCTGTAAGTAATACAACTTGATCCTGGGAAGATCGACCTGGCCGGAAACCTGCTTGTTCCTTGGGTAAGATCGTTTCAGTGATTGGTTGTATACGATTGTAAAGTAATCTTTCGTAAAGCTTAGAGGGAACACAAAGCAGACTTACTGGTCTGTAACTACTAGCAGCATTTGGTGGTTTCTTGGGTTTAAGCACAGCAACCACTTTTGCAAGTTTCCATATTTTGGGTACTTTGTTTGTACGCAGACAGACATTGAAGAAAGATCGTAGCCATTGAATGCAGTTCTCATGGATGTGAAGAAAGAACTCAGGGTGTAGGTTGTCTGTGCCTGGGGCTTTACCGGCTTTCAGTGATTTAATGACAGATATTATTTCATCATCTGAAAACTCAACACAAAGGTTTTGATCTACTGATGGGGAATTCCATTCTACTTTCAATTGTCGATTTACTTCTCTTGTAAATTGGCGATTAGGGTTTTTGTACTTCCCATTGCTTAGAAGACATGAAGCAATTGCATTTGGACTAATCAAACTGGGATTTGGGGTGACGTTTTTTCGGCCAGTGAGTTTGTTAATAGTTGACCATGCTTTTCGACTGGATCGTTTCATATTGATGCCCTCGACAGTGGCAGCCCATTGTTCTTTCCGTTTAGAATTAAGATGATCGATAAGACGGTTAGCTGAAGACAACTTTTCCTCAAGAGACTGAGCTTTTTCATGCTGAAAAGCAAGTTCATTGCATTTGGTATCCCATTTAGGAATGTAGTTCTTTCGAAAACCTCTTGGAATTGTATCTTTAGCTATTTTCAAGAGTTTCTTCTGGAATGCTGTGTAACACAAATTTAAATCAGATTCTAAAGATGGAAGATCGTCACACATATTTCTAGTTGCATTCTTAAATCTATCCCAGTCGGCTTTGTTGAAATTCCATCTAGGTAGTGACGATGTTGGTGTGTATTCGATCAAGGCTGGGTGATGGATGATTGTAGGTCGATGCTGAGATTTTGGAAAGTTACCCAAAACAGTGTGTACAGGATGAGGCAGAGAGCTGTTGACATCATGTGTGAAGAAAGTAATATCTGGATTCGTGTAAGTGTCCCATGCACCAGAATGAAACGTCTTTGGTTGATTATGATCGAAAAGCAACTTAATATCGAATGTGCTGGACCAATTATAAAGAGCATCCCCATCCGGATTATTTCTAGAATAGCCCCAAGTTGTATGATGACAGTTGAAATCACCGGAGTATATTGCTGGGTGATCATAATGGGGTGGTGATTCAAACGGAGACTTAGGTGGTTTGTAGTAGTTTGTTATTGTAATCCTCCATTGATCGATATGGTTAGCCATTCAACTGCACTATCAACATTACGGCGGCCAATTTCAACAGAAGGAAGGTCGTTACGTACAAGAGTGGCAATACCATGCTTAGAGTGTTTGATTGAACCAATGAGAGAAAAGCCATATATCTTGATTTTGTCGTCATTGGTGGTATGTGTTTCTTGCAGTAGAATAACGGAAATTGAATTGTCCATGGCAATTTTTTGAATGACTTCACATTTTGGTCATGTAAGGCCTTCTACATTTAATTGAAGGATAGCTGGACCAGATGGTTCATGTATTTTTGACATGTCGTTAGATTTTCTAGTTTGTCTCTGTTGTTCAGGTATTGGCATTAGTTTCCCAAAGTTAGATTGGTACTTGCAGGCTGGACCACGAGGAGGTTGCCAATATCCAGCCGTGGCTTAATGGTTGATGCAACTGCACCGTAACCAAGAATTCCGGGTTAGATTCCCCGAGCGGGAGACCTTGGAAATTCAAAAGAAAAAGCCATTGGTCGGCGTCAGGAGGGGCATCCGGCCAAGAAATTCCTCA
Source organism: Morbakka virulenta (assembly GCA_003991215.1). Classification (NCBI taxonomy): domain Eukaryota; kingdom Metazoa; phylum Cnidaria; class Cubozoa; order Carybdeida; family Carukiidae; genus Morbakka; species Morbakka virulenta. The sequence goes on from RDPX01000032.1 coordinate 1,507,385, forward strand.
TTGCCAAATCCAAGTCCCTGTGAAGGGCACCGTTTGAGCCACAGCTACTGGGGGAAAATGGCGCTAAAACAACAACAACAGTTGCAACCAGGAAGTCAGTAAAGATAGATAGATAACATCTCATCCACCATGGATAGCAAAACAAACCTGTTTCTTTCCATAGCCCTTGCCTGCTTGGCAATATGGTAAGACTTACAATAAGACTATAATAATATGGTAAGACTATAATAAGTCCGTCATGAGGAATTTCACTTTCCGTTAATCGGGCAGATCTCGTTTCAGCAAGGCTTTTCTTTTCTATTGTCTCGTTTTGACGCCTGAGTATCAAAATTTTGATTTTTTTTTCATATTGTGTTTTTATATTTCTTCACGTGGACATTGGAAAGTAACGCGTATTTTACAAATATTGTACTAATTGACGCCCTGCTCACCTTGGTTGCGTTTCGGCTTACTTTCTGGTGTCCAATTTATTTAGCATCATTAATTAATATGACGAAGGTGCTTAGTGAAGAAGTACCTCGCAATCCAGTTTGACGCTTCATATTAGTCCAGCATATTTTGTGAAAAGAAAAAAGAAGAAGAAACCAGAATTTGAAATGAATATCAAAGGTTTCAGAGAAAGCGGAACACCATTCTTAATCCTTTTTTTAGTTGTGTCTGTAGTGGAGATTTTACTCATTTCAGGAATTACATACGGATGGGCTAATTTTGTTGGTGTATTAAAGCAAGAAAAATTTTTTGATCTTTGCAAAACATCTGGCCCAAACAGGACATTGTCAGGAAACTTCTCTTTTAGTTCTGCTACCTCTCCACCGGATTCTAATTCTGATTGCTCCTCCCAGAACAAGAGATTGAACCTGGTTATGACAGTGTCAGTGTTTACACTCTGTGGTACAACTTTTTTGATTGGTAGCTTTGTAGATAAATTTGGACCACGGATATCGCGGTTAGTTGGATGGTAAGTTCAGCTTTGTTGCTTTTTTATTTTCTCACTTGGGTGTTTATTTGTTTTACTTAACCTTTTTTACTAACCACAGGAAGAGGTGAAGTCTCCGTGTTCTTTGGCGTAATCCAGTTACTAAACCATATTAGAATGGTAAAATACTACAACTCTTTCAAATAACATTCTCAAATGTGTTGAAGTCTTTCAGTATCTAGGATCACACATAATATACTCTGAAAAATATTTTAATAACAGGAAGGGCATGGCATGGACTGCATGGAACAAAATGGATAAGATCTTGAAATCCCAGCACAACCGTAAGATTAAAACCAGAATTTTTCGGATAATAATCGAACCCATTTTACTCCATGAATCTGAAACATGGACCCTTTCCGCTAAACAACACCGCCGCCTAGATGGATGCTGTACCCGTCTCCTCAGAAGAGTATTAAATCTTTCATGGAAAAAATACCCCAAGTCTTGAAATGATATACGGTGATCTTTCATAACTCTCCTGGTGAACAGTGAGAGACTGGACAGGAGCCGCAATAAGCGGTAATCATTAAGATCTGGGGCGGTCGTTTTTCAATATGTTTATCGTATGATACATTTTCGTTAAAAAAAAACCTAACAATTTACAATTAAGTGGTTTTTCCACTGGTTTTAAGGGAGGGGATGCGACTGTGCGTGGGTTTTTCTTTAGTGATACTAGAAATTGAATAGGAGAGTGTTGTTTTGGTGCATACACAAAAGTCCTTGGTGGGACCATAAGGATGCGAAAATGCGCTGTTGTTGTGGATTCCGGGAGGAGAAAGATAAGCGTATCCGGGCTTTTATGGTGTTGACTATCTGGTGGTAGAGTCTTTGTGGGGTTGTGCTTGTTTGGTTGAAGATGAGGTTGCATCTTGCTTTCCAAAGTGTTGACTTTGTAAGCTTAATTACGTAATGGGCCAGTTTTTGGTTTTGGATTGGAGTGGACGGGTCAAGAATGTGCAGTATTATTATTGTTTTGTTGATTTGAAAGGGGGTGAGCTTTGTCAGGAGGGGGGTAAGAAGAACCCACAAGTCGTTGGCGATGTGGCAGGATAAAAATAGATGTGTGGAGTCCTCTGGACTTCCACAGTAGTTGCAGCTGGTTGTAGTGAGGGATGGGATGTTGTATTGAATTAAAAGGGTTTTGGTTGGAAGGGTGTTGTGGAGCGTTTTGAAGGTAATGTCATTTTCAAAACCTGTTGCAGGGGGGCAATGACAGGCTTTCCATATATTGGGCCAATCTTCATTGGTAGTTGATGGCCATCTGTTGGTTGGTGGGTTAGGAAGGGCTGCCTTTTGTAGCAGTAAGTTATATATGACTTTGGTTTGAAACTTGGCTTTCTCTATCTGGGTTATTTGGCCTTTGAGTGCTTTGAGGTTGGAGATGATTTTTTGGTGAAAGGGGGGAGATTGACCATATGTGGATGGGCTGTTCCGGTTCCACAAGGATGGCCAGATGTTGTGGAGGGCCTGGGCGTTCCAGTATTTCCATAGAAAAGTCCATTTTGGGGGGTTGGGTATAAAGAGTTTGTGGAGGTGTTTTATTTTTAATGCTAAAGATTTTGTGGTTATGTTGCATATTTGAAGACCACCTTTGTTGGTGTGTTGGTACAAGGTGTCTCTTTTTATGCGTTCGGGTTTGTGTTTCCAGATGAATTGGAAGATAAGTCTATTGATTTGTTTGACGATATTTTTAGGAGGTTCTAGGATGGTACACAGGTGTAACAAAGGGG
>RDPX01000032.1:1513242-1644083 GCA_003991215.1 Morbakka virulenta
AAATCATTCCCTGCTATGGCCACCTTTTGCCCAAGGTACTGTTGCACTACCAAGCACACCTTAACCAACTGCGCACCACTTGCACATTCTCATCAAGCTGCTCCAACCTGTACCATGGACAATTCTTCCAATTATGCTATTGCAGGAGCTTTACAACAGCATGTCCAAGGAAGCTAGCATCCTCTTGACTTTTTTCACGATGCCTAAAACCATCTGAAACACATTATAGCACATTTGGTCTACAACTACATACTATTTATGTTATCATCAAACACTTCCGACCTTCCTCTGAAGTATGCAACTTTTGCATCTATACTAATTAATGCCCTTTCACTTACTCTCTCAATTCAAATAAATTAAAGTATTCACATGAAATTCGCTAATAAGACTACATCTTCCAAGTTATCACAGATATTCGGTACTAGGAATCAACAAAGGAGGTCCAAACTATTTTTAGATTGGTTGGTTGCCATACTCCCTCAAAAGCATTTACATATTTATGAAACTTTATGAATCTTTGTTCCCTGTTGACCTGCTACCATCCTGCTCTGAAACATCACTGTCAGGACAGTTTTATTGGCCTTTATATTTTATTAGGTCTCATATTCATTGGAGCTCCCAATGTTATCACCATCAATGAAGGAAATTATATCTAATCACATCTTTTTGGCAATTTTGCTATCCTATAAATTGATATCCTCATTTTACCTGATAAAGTAATATCGATTTTGGGCAAGCCAACTGGAAAAGGATTAAATCTCCTTTGAGTTGGACCACCAGATCAGAAAAAATGACTGGCTGAAGAGGAAGGCACTACATAATCAACACATGTCTAGTTACAAAGACAGGTTTTGTGAACTTGGGAAGCTGACTGATGTTGAGATAAAAGTTCACACTGACCAAGCTGTCATACCCATCATTCAGAAAGCAAGACACCTTCGAATCCTAATGCAAAAGAAAGTTGACTGTGAGATTGATGGACTTCTTCAAAGTGGGGCAATTGAACCGGTTCCACAACCACCAACCTGAGTCAACCATTTAGTAATTGTGCCAAAGAAGAAAGGTGGCATCTGAATTTGTGTTGACCTGCAAGCTGCCAATGCTGCAATCATCACAGAGCCTTATCAAATCCCAACCCTGGAAGAAATTGTACATGAATTCATTGGATGCACCAAATCTACAATACTCAATCTTAATCAAGGCTATCATCAACTATCATTAGCACCTGAAAGCTGTGAAATAACCACATTTGCTTGTCACTGAGGTATTTTTTGCTCTACCAGGTAGACTTTTGGAATGTTAGCTGCTGCAGAATTATACTAAAGAAACATTGAGCAAGCTCTAGCTGGTATACCTGATGTGAAGGATATCAATGATGATATATATTATCATTGGTGGGAAAGATACAAATGAGCTACTTCAAAGAATGGATACAGTTTTTCAATGATTGAGAGAACTGAATCTAATAGTGAACGAAAAGAAATGTAAATTTCTTCAAGATGAACTCATTTATATGGGCAACAGACTTTCTGCAGCTGGTATTGAACGAGACAACTCAAAAGTTGAAGCTATTCATGCTTTAACCAAATCTACAGATCCAACTAAGCTGAGATCGTTTCTTGGTATGGTAATGTACTGGTCCAAGTTCATTCCACATTTTGCAACACTAACTGACACACTACATCAACTACTAAAGAAAGATGCTATATGTTATTGGACCATCAACCACCAAACCACATTCAAAAAGCAGAAGACCTCACTCTAGTCTGTTGAGACACTAGCATACTTTCAACCAACTACTCCTATAGAAGTCATTACTTATGCTTCACTGGTGGGATTGGTGCTGTCATTATGCAATGTCAAGAAAATGGTGACTACCAACCCATCGGTTATGCTAGCAGAGCTCTTACCCCCACAGAACAAAGATATAGTCAGATTGAGCATGAAAGTTTGATTATACTCTTTGGAATTCAACAATTTCATATGTATCTATATGGTATGCACTTCAAAGTATACACAGATGACAAGCCATTGGTCAAACTGTTTAGCCCAGGAAGCTCTCCACCTCCTCAAATCAAAAGATGGGTAACCTATCTCATGGCTTATCGTTTTAAGGTGATATATCCCCTGGTAATAAGAATTTTGCAGATTATCTATCTTGCTCAAATCCACTTACACAACATGTAAAAAGGCCGACCATGGCAGAAGAGTATATCTATCAAATCACTACTCAAGCATGTCCAAACTCCCTCAGCTTAGATGAAATTGCACAACATACACTCAGAGATCAACAACTAAAAAGCCTTATGTCCTGCACTGAAAATGGGGAGCTTGAAACCAAAAGCCCATTTTACCCCATTTGATCTTTGATTAGTGTCTACAAGGGCGTATTGCTATTTAAGGACAGACCTACAATTCTTCGTTCACTACAACAGTTGGTCTTGTCAATGGTGCACAAAGGACATCAAGGAATTGTCAGAATGACGCAGAGGCAGCAAGCCAAAGTGTGCTGGTTAGCCTTGAACCATGATGTCAAAGTCTATGTATCTCTATGTCATAGCTGCCAAGTGGTTGGCAAGATGGTGTAACCAGAACTGCTTAAACCAACACTGATCCCAATGCTGTCTGGTTGCTAGTTGGCACCATTTTATGTGGTCCTTTCCCCAGTGGTGAGCATCTGCTAGTTTGTGCTTCAGCCACTACCCAAAGGTGGAGATCCTAATCAGCTGTTTCTCATCATCCGTTGTCCAAAATTATGTAAGCTGTTCTGTTTTTATAAGAATCCAAGGTAAGAAATTGTCATGTGACACCCTATCACCCTGCTGCAAATGGAGAGGTTGAGTGCATCAATTGTAACCTAAATAAATCCATACAAACTGCCAAAGCTGATGGTAAAAACTGGCATCATCATCATCATCATCATCATCATCATATTCGGTCATCCATTTTACATGCTAGCATGTGTTGGATGCTTTCTTGAAATTGACTTCCAAGTTATCCTATCCTTCACCACGTCACTGCTGACACCTTTTTGTTTGAGATCCATCCTTTTCACTTCCTCACATGTTTTCTTAACTCTTCCTCTGCCAGTGGTTCCTGTCACCTTGATTGTTCTGCATCTACTTGCCCAAGCATTCTTGCCCATTCTCTGCACATGACCAAACCAACAAAGGCTCCTATTCTGCATACAGCTGCCAATACTGTCCAGATTCAATCTTCTTCTGAGTTCATTAGAACTGAGCCTGTCCTGCAGACTTGCACATCCATCTTATCATTCTCATGTCATTCTGCTCCATGTGGCTGACATCTTCAGCTTTCACTGGCCAAGTTTCACTGCCATACATCATTGTGCTACGTACACATGCCTGGTAGACTCTACCTTTGGTAGGTAATGGCAGAGCTCTGCTGGTTAACAATGGCATCAGCTCCCTGAACTTACTCCATCCACTGTTAACCCTTGCTGTTACACTTGCACCAGCTCCTCCCTCAGCTCCAAGGGTGTCACCAAGGTAGCAAAACTTCTGGACAACTTCAATTTCCTTGCCCTCCAAATGCACTTTCCATAGGTCTAAGTCACAGGTTGCCTTTCCTTCTTTGCACCTCTTGCAGCTAAAATGGTTACTTTCTGTCAGTTTGCCCTTTATTCCACTGCACCGTTTATGTACCCAGTGCTTGCAAGTACCACAATAGATTGAGTTGCTTCCAACTCCCTTCCCACAGACTGAACAGGGAAACTTTCCTTTCTCCAATGGCTTTCCTAAATTGCAACCACTGACCATCACTTTTGTCTTGCCCATGTTCACTCTCAAACCTTTACCTTCCAAACCCTTCTTCCAAGTCTCTAACTTAGCAAGTAGACCATCCAATGTCTCACAGGAGAGAACCAGGTCATCTGCATATAGCAATTCCTCTGGGCAACCCTTTCGAAACTCTCTTGACAGTGCTTCCAAAACACAAATAAAAAGCAGTGGACTTATTACAGATCCCTGATGAACTCCAACACCCACACCAAAACTCTCAGTATAGGAACTGTTGACCCTTACCCGACTTTTAGCATTTCTGTACATTGCCTGAACAACCTTAATCAGCCATTCACTTACTCCTAGTTTCCGTAAAGCCCACCAAACAACTTCTCTTGGCACTCTGTCAAAGGCTTTTTCCAAATCCACAAAGGCAAAGTACAGCTTCTTGTTTTTCCCAAGGTACTTCTCTTGCATTTGTCTAAGGATAAAAATGGCATCAATAGTTCCTCGTCCAGGCATAAAACCAAATTGCATGTCATCAATGTTTATTTCAATTCTAATTTGTTTTTCCATAACTCTTTCAACAACTTTCAGGACTTGGTCTATTAACTTTAATCCTCTGTAATTATCTCTTTCTAGAGCTTCTCCTTTTCCTTTGTAACAATTGATAATTGTACTTATTTCCCAGTCCTCAGGAATGACACCATCTCTTATGATCTGATTTGTTAGATCAGTGATCATCTCTATACTTCTTTCACCTGCAGCTTTGACCATCTCTGCCACAATTCCTGAAGGACCAGCTGCTTTGCCTTTCTTCATTTTCTTTACAGCTTCCCTCACCATTTCTTTCTCAATAAAAATGGCTGGTCCAGATACTGTTTCTACCTCTCCAAGATTTTCTCTATCCCAAGAAAACTCTGTGTTCAACAATCTCTCATAATAGCACTTCCAGGCATTCTTCTTTTCAAGTTCACTTGTTGCAAGTTCTCCATCATCATTCCTGATACACTTTTCTCCAATGATATCCTGATTAGTCTTGATCATCTGCTTAGCTATCTTGAATACTTCATTCTTCTGGTCATCTCTACACATTATGTCTGGAAACCTTCTTTTCTCGGCATCCATCTTTGCTTTGTAGATTGCTTGCCTAGCTACTCTCTTGGCCTCCAGATACCTTTCTTTGTTAACTAACCCCTTTTTCCATTGACTCCACAGCCTTCTCTTCTCTTTCACATAATTTTCAACAGAAGTATTCCACCACCATGTCACTCTATGACGTGGAGGCCCTTTTGTCCAGCCACAGACTTGGTCTGTGGCTTTTAAAAGTGTATCCTTGATCTTCTCCCATTGCTCTTCTACACTTCGTAGGTCTTTTCCTGGACTAGCTCCCACAATTCCATTCACTTGATCTTCAAAGGCCTGCTTTACTTGTCCATCATTTAGTCTCCACACCTTTCTCCTTGGGATATACTTTCTTTTCACTTTATGTACTTTCTTAATCCTGAAGTCACAAATTACTGGCTTATGCTGGGTCACAAATTCTTCACCAGGTATCACTTTTACATCTTGCAAATACTTCCTGTCTTTTGTCTTTACCAAAATGTAGTCCACTTGAGTCATAGCTGTCCCAGACTCATAGGTTACCAGATGGCTATTCCTTTTCTTAAAAATAGTATTCGCCACCAACATGTCCATGGCAAGTCCAAACTCTAGAATTCTTTCACCCTCCTTATTTCGGTCACCATATCCATTTCCTCCATGGACTCCCTCAAACCCAGATGCTGTTCTTCCAACATGGCCATTTAGATCACCTGCAATAGCAACAACTTCTTTCTCTGCCAGCTTACCAGTGACTGCAATGAGACTGTCATAGAATTCATCCTTGGCTTCTTCACTCAAGCCACATTGTGGTGCATTCAATGATATTGCTGTGAAGATTGTCTCAGCTATCATCAGTTTGATCAGCATAATTTGATCACTTATGCTTTTGACATCAATCACCTTGTCTATCCATTTCTCTGCCACAAAGATATCTACTCCACCTGTGCCTTTTCCATTACCAATCCAAAACAGCTTGTATGTTGCCTTTTTCCCTTCTATCATTCTTACAGATTTCCCTCTCCTTAATGTTTCATGGATGCAGCATGAATGAATGTGTCTTTGCTCAAGAAACTCTGCTACTTCACCAGATCTACCCCTAAAACTTCCCACATTCAGACTAGAGTATGAAGCTTGTCATCACTACTTTCGGTTGATGCAGTAGCTTGATAATGGTCTGATTTCGCCTACATCGAACAAAAGTCCTACCGTGCATGACCCCTTCACTTAAATTGGTTCCAGTCTCGTTTACACAGTTATGCAGGATATCTTTGGATGTCATTTCATGGTATGATGAGGCAGTGTTTTTATAGGCTGGATGCCCTTCCTGACACCAACCCATTAAGATAATGGGGACCAGTGTTTTTATTGAGACACCATCTCTAGGTGATTGCCATCCAAGGCTGAAGAGCACTTCACCTGCCCATGAGAGAAAGACTATACCCTGCCAGTCCTTAAACTGGTATTTCATGCTTGAATGAGACCAAGCATGGTGTTCGGGGCAGCAAGCCTTGGAAAACTAATCTGTTAAGTTATCTCACTACCAAACAGAGAGCTCCTGGTGAAACATCTGCCAACTCCTTTTATTTGCTCGAAACATTTGTAGACCAAAGCTGAATGCCACCAATAGCAAGTAAAGAGATAAGAAGGCAAAGAATCAAATGAAGGAACACATAGACCAATGTGTGCACCATGGAAAAAAGAAGAATAAAGTCGGTTTCCCCTTCCTTGATCCCCTAGTGAAGAGACAAGAGACTAGACCAATTCTGTTACTATCTACAGAAAAGCAACTCACTCAGACCAGTACCTTAATGCATTACACCATATAGTTTCAGCTTGTCATAGCATTATCACCATTCTCTTTGGAAGGGCAAGAAGCATAATTTCAAGCCCATACCATCAGAGAAAGGAAGAAAGGCACCTTCAAAGGGTTCTCTTATCTAATGGATACCTTACCAGAGAGGTCCTGAGAACATTACAAAAAACTAACAGGCATATTTACAAAGAAGAAAAAGAAGCCATAAAACACATAAAACGTTTCCACAAATTTGGCACAGTTGATGACAAAAACATATTTATTATGTACATTAGTGGTTTAGCAATTTCATCAGCTGAGTCCTTCAGTAAGTTGAACAATAAATTTCCAAGACCATTTGACTTCTTTCATTTCATATGAGTAGGTTCCCAACTTGACAAAAACAACACATACATATTTGAATTTGAATGGAATTTTTGTTCTAGAATAAAATGCTCCTGGCATTTTCCACACATATTAATTAATGGGCTGCTTATAGCTTTCACCTTTGTGACAGTGTTTGCAAAGTATTCACCTAACAATGTAGACTTTGTTTGGATGAGTCAGCATTAATAAGAACTTGTTGGGAAGACTTCATTGGGAAAATCAGTTTGACAGCATTTCAAAAAGTTTTTGCAACAGTGTTGTTAAGATATTTTAATGCTTCATTGACATTGACTGCATTTTAGACTGGTTGCCAGTCAGTGTTTTTATAAATCATTTCTTAACATGTCAGGGTTGTAATTGTACAATTGCAACATTTGACATTTTTTGGATTGTACTTTACATGATGCATTTTGTGAATGCATCCTATCATATCATGATTGCTCAATGATTCAGCAGTTACATTTACTTTCTTGACAAATTCTGATTTTGTTGCTCATGTGAATGTCAATAAGCATTGATGTGTGCATGTTGGAATATTAATGACTTGTACAAAATCAAAAGTGTCAATGGTCTGTTTCATCTCAATGCTAGATTTGATGGATTTCAATTCCATAATGGTCTCCTCATAGGTGATTTCTTGAATAGAAATAATAAGAGTGATAAAGAGAAAGAAAAATAAATAAAATAAAAAATATAAACTTAAGTGTGCTTTTTAATAAAATATTATTTGGAGGTGCCAAATCATGACTGTGAGCAAGGATATGAGATGTCGGTATTAGATAAATACATCCTCTATCTCTTGCTGTATATCTTGGAAAAATTATCTTTGATCTTGTGTATAAATGTATTGATATTGTTTGTGATGAGTATGAGATGGATAGAAAACTTTTACTTTTAACTCATGTTTATATTTCTGATTTTTTCCAGCATTATCTATATTGGTTCAGGTATAGCATTAGCATTTGCCTCTAAAGGTTAGTAGTATAACCAATTCTCTTTATTTCTCTTTATCATTCAATATATGTTTATTGTTATGACTTAGCTTATCAGCATAGCCATGCAAGTCATTGTTTGTACAAGTTTTCACATTTCTTGAAAGTTTTTTCTGCTTCAGTATCCAAACACACTATTTCTTGAAGTTTTTTACTGGTTAGGAACTATTTATATCAACTGTGAATTAAAATGATGCATAGCAGCAAACAAAAGGTTTAACTGGAATTGGAGGAAAAGTGAGAGAGAGAGAGAGAGAGAGAGAGAGAGAGAGAGAGAGAGAGAGAGAGAGAGAGAGAGAGAGAAAATACACAGTAATAAGTAGAAATAAAAGATCATAATAATTAAACTATTAACAGGATAGTGGATAACAGGATAAGAAAATCTTTTTAATCATTGAAACTTTAAGCAATGTACAGCTGGCCACAAAATTGTGTATAATAGTCTTCTTAACTTTATGAAAATTCATGTGATGCTTTTCAGCAAAATATCTTTGTGAAGTTAGCCTTTTTCAGAGCAAAGTAGGAGCTTGTATATCCATATTTTTTCTTTTCATGGTATTAAAAGAAGGAAAAATTTTGCAATGTGGGCACTTTTATGTACAAAAAGGAGTCAAGTAATATTTTTTTTATTGTTCCAGACCAACCACATAACACTTCATGTAGAACATGTGTAAGTTATATGGAGTATGAGGAAACCTGCCATTTCTGGAGTAAGACTCTTAATTTTCCATATATTACACTAACAAAAGGGTATTTTGATGTCTGTGAAAAAATTGTGAGAAGTTCTCCCTGCCTTCCTGTTTTGGTGGTTCAGCCATGCACTGTTAGTGGCTATAAGGGTGGGCAACAACCAAAGTATTTAAGTAACCACTAAGTATTCAAGTATACAAGGTATTCAATGGTAAATAGGCAATGGGATGTGTTTTCTAGCCTAAATCATATTATATTATTGGCCAAAAATTTTTGAAATGTTTTGTTTCTCAAAGGCTAGTTTGATGTACTGGAAAATGCAACTAAAATGTGTGCGCAAAAGCCCAGTAAAAGAGATAGGTATGAAAAGTATGAAAAGACAGTGCTTATCCTTCTGCAGCTCCATCTATTGACTGCTGAGTTTGGAAAAACTAAAAAAAAAATCATTAACAATATGGTTGCTTTATATATACCATGTATTGCACCATGTTACATCATTGTTTATTTGTAAAGTAATCAAAAAGTGAAGTTGAACATGAGGCTACCTTATGCGGTGTCACTATATTACAGCTATGCACAGTATCCTGAAGGAGGGATGGCACTTCTCTATTTTCCTTTAGTATCATGCACATACAAAGGTGTATTATATTCACTCTAAATCTTGATGCCTAAACAAAATAACCCTCATCCTTTAGTGGCTTTTAGCCTTGATGTGTGGTGACTCATTAGTACATAAATATATATATATATATATATATATATATATATATATAAATATATATATATATATTCTAATCNTGCTTTATATATACCATGTATTGCACCATGTTACATCATTATTTATTTGTAAAGTAATCAAAAAGTGAAGTTGAACATGAGGCTACCTTATGCGGTGTCACTATATTACAGCTATGCACAGTATCCTGAAGGAGGGATGGCACTTCTCTATTTTCCTTTAGTATCATGCACATACAAAGGTGTATTATATTCACTCTAAATCTTGATGCCTAAACAAAATAACCCTCATCCTTTAGTGGCTTTTAGCCTTGATGTGTGGTGACTCATTAGTACATAAATATATATATATATATATATTCTAATCACTGGAAAATTTCTTGAAAGCATACCCTTACCAGGCCACACAGGATTCTTCTATTCTGTCAATATTACCCATGTTATTAAATTAGCTTCTTTACACCTGAAAGAGGAGAAAACTGCTCTTGAATTCCCACATTGCAATTAATCTTGCCCTGCTAATCTTAACCATTATGGAAGTAAGGTCAGCATGACTTTTTAATTCTATTCCTACCATTGAAATTCAGGGTGTATATTTTAAATCTCTCTGATTGAGTAGTTTGATTTTGGTAAATTATATTTTTTAACCAGCTCTCTTTTTGAGTATGTTTTAATTAATAATATGGATACAAATTTCTTATAGTTTGGTGACATCACCAGTAAAAGGTTAATGAAAAGACAAGAACTAAATCCCTGGGAATTCATGGGCAATTCTTTCCTCTGATATTAAGCTTTAGATAATCCCTGTGAGCATGGTCACAATAATAAATTTTTACATCCTCAAAATATTTCCACACTTTTAGTCAACAGGTATCAAATAAGCAATATCAATTTCAAAGATATTTTCCCGATAGGACACTGTATCTTTGTCTGACATTTTGGGGAGTTGAGAAATAACTTGGAGAAAACAAAAGCACTTTAGTTTTCTTGCAAGTTTCCTGTTGAATGGAAGGCAGATATTTTTTACCATCACCTGACAATTATTGATTATAATTAAATCAAGATTGTCATGGAAAATTCAGAGAATTTGAAATGAGATATGAGAGGGTAATCTGTGTGGTCATATGGTCACAGTATTTTTAAACTTTTGTAGATGCATCAAATATTCTCTTCCTGGTTTTTAATGGGTTCTGTATTGGCGGGACTTTCATTGCAATAGCGATATACCAGGTTTGTATTTGTATTTTTAGTGCATCTAATTCTAATGTCTTCCCGCTAAATGAGTTACTTAGTGAATTCGAGGAATTGTGTTTTGGTAGAAAATTGACACAAGTTACCATGTGACAACGTATAAACAAGGTATAAGAAGTAGCTACTTTTTTATAACATTTAATGAGTATTAATGTTATGAATTATAGTTATAAAATTTATATCATTTTCAGGCTAATATGAATTTAAAAAGTAGAGACAAATAAAGTTGACAACACAAAACGATCTGTTGTTCTTTTTATGGTATTTTTTCATATTATTGGCTTCTTTGTTAAAATTAGAAATTCTAACTCTTGGTGGGAGTTTTAAGAACACTAATGCAATGATTTAGTTACTTTTGGAGAATTGTTTTTAATAGTTATTTGCAATGCTGGTATTTGATTCAGTAAATGTTAAAATAATGATAAATACTATTAGTGTAATTGCAGAACATATTGATGACAACGCATTTTTTATTGGGTCATCGTGAGAGCTAATGATTGACATGAATTTTTTTTGAAATAAGTAAATTTTCCATTATTTTTGTTTTTGAATTTTCTGTGGCCGCTTTGCCAGCAGTCTTGATACTCCAATATTTAAAGAAGGGTCATTGGTACGAAAGACCCAGCTCAGTTTGAGTAGATATAGGTAAAATATTCAATCATATGGATGTAGGAAATATATGGTAGAATGAAGTGAAAGATTGAGTTACAGAGGATTCTGGTTGAGAATTCAGGTCTAATTGATCAGATGGTAGAGTAGATGGCCATGATAGTTATAGCTACCACTTTAATTCTCTGCAAGGAGCCTAAATGCTGTGTTTGGTTATCCTTATTTTTGTAACATATGATATCAGTTAATCCAAAATTCACTTTGGAAAGCCCGATTTTTGTAATGTATTAATTGTGATTTGTAACTTCTCCACTATTTAAAAGTATTTATCATTATGTTTTGGTAGTTCACTGGAAAATGTAGGATGGTATTACTTTGAAATTTAAGTTGATTAGTTTCTTTGTTTGTTAAGTCAGAGGATCGACACCCCAAATCAGGGGGAATATTTGAACAGTTATATTTTAATAACATTTTTGGATATTGTCTACCAATTCTGTACAGTTCCATGTCACTTTAGTCTTAGTAACTTCTGTGAAAATCAGGTTATTCCAAGATAGCAGATTACAAATTTAGAAAATAACAGACAAGCTGGCTTGGTATGACCTGAAAATTATATTTCAGGAATAAAACATTCTAAGTCAGACCTGAGATGACACAGACCACTGATGCTAACTAAAGTGTTGATGACTTTAGAAAAGTACTGTATTATATTCCTACAATACCTCCAGTTAGCCAAAAGGTATCTAACAATCTGTGTGATCTAAAAAGTTAGTGGAGAAAGTTCAATTATTTCAAACTAACATTTTTTATTCAGTTCACAAAGCCATCCACAAGTCTTCTCGTTCACAAAGCAAATCTTATTTGACATGATACGTCTTTTAGCCTCCGCGCCGTTTTAGGTAAAGCTGCCGAGAAAAAAACACTTTCATCTTAGATTACCAATATAAAAGTTGAAACTTAAACAAGTTACAGGCTTTTTTCTGAGTAGCTATATTTTTATATATGTATATATGTGTGTGTGTGTGTGTGTGGGGGGGGGGGGTGCAACAATAACAGTGTAATTGCTTCGAAAAAATGGTATGATAATTAGTTGAAGATTGACGTTTTTACAAATACTGTATAAAAGTTTAACTTCTAACTAACCTTTGCAAATCGTTTCTTTTCTCATTTGATCGTATTATTTAAGCATTCATAAACTTCTATCGCATAGA
Organism: Morbakka virulenta; assembly: GCA_003991215.1. Classification (NCBI taxonomy): domain Eukaryota; kingdom Metazoa; phylum Cnidaria; class Cubozoa; order Carybdeida; family Carukiidae; genus Morbakka; species Morbakka virulenta. Next base: position 1,525,754 of record RDPX01000032.1, read on the forward strand.
AATATAAAAAATAATTTACAGCTTCTCCGGGAAAAAAGAAGCAGCTTCTTTAACGTTTCAACTTTGGTATTACCAAGTAATCTAAGATGAAAGAAAAAACAGTCTCCAATATCAACTAATAATATTTAACGAATGGTGTCTTTATTTAGAAGTTATATGTATAAATATATCACCAACAAAAATGACTTTTATTGGCAAAGATATTTCGTATTTAACCCCTCTGGGGGAAAAATATATTTTTGTCAGTAAACTGTTGTTCGTAAAATAATGTGTTTCTTGCATTCCATTTCAGTTTTGATAGTTTGAGTAAAAGCCTGTCGCATTGTCTCGTTTTAAGGTGACAAGTCTAGTCTTTGAAAGAGTAAAATCACTTGTTCTTTGCATCCTTCATGGAACTTTTGATTCATCAGCAGTCATTCTGCTGCTCTTCAAGGTAGGGCTACAAATTGTATTAAAAAAAATATTGTGATCAGGTATAGCATAAAGTTGTAGGTTAGTGTAGACCAAAAGGATTTTCAGGCAAGTTTTAGGTGCTTTCGTCGATGGAAATTAAAGTAAAACCTATCATTCAAGACCGTAGTTGATGATTGGAAATCTCTATGGTTGGGGTTGACACCTCTCTCCTAGGCAACTAAGTTACGAGATATTTTCATTGCAAATAAATTTCAGTTATTTTACGTTTCAAATTCGTCCCATTGAATTGCCGAAAATGCATTTGGTAAAAAAGTTCAATTGTTTTCTTGTTAGTTAATCGAATAACGCAAGACTCTGAAAGTTTTAATCAGTCATTGCAACAGAAAAGCTGGAGAAACTGGGATATATTTTTGCTCAGTGAAAAATAGAACTTCATTAAAAATATAAATCAAAAGGCCAAAAAATGGCTTCTCTATTAGCAACTGGCCAATATACCCCCATATTGAAAATCCTAGCAACAAAAAACTTTTTTTTGCCTCCCAACACCATGGTAAACGGCAACCCAAAGATCAAGGTTTTATCCGTTCTTTGAAAGCAGAGTACCGCCACTATGTTGTCAAGTTATACATGAAAGTCAATAAAGGGGGACACCAGCTGTCAGAAATTTCTATTTTGGACATCCTGTGTATATTGAACAATCAGGGGACTATGTCACACCATAAGCGGTTAAAAACTGGTTTTGGAAGGCTACCATTTTCGTAAAGGACAAAGTTTTACCCTTGTTCGACTGTCAGGACCCATTTACTTCCCCCCAATTTGAAGTGCAAAACCTGGCCGAAGATATTTTCCCAGGTCTCAGATTTCCTATTTTTTTCAAATGCGACGTTAGTACCACCGTACCACCGTACCCCGTACCACCGTACCACCGTCTGCATTGGAAGAAACTTTTAGCGTTTGTCTGGGGAAATAATTGGAGTATGACGAAAATGACAGTGATGACAACGAAGATATAGATTTATGTGGTTGATTTGGACTTTGATTATCCGTATTACAAAAATATGGTTACAATCGTAAAACAATTTCATAACTTTCCTAAGCAGCACTAACACAACGCATTCCTAAGTAAAGAAAAGTATAAGCTAACTTGTGGACCCCCACTTCCAATAAAAGCTATCCTGCCTTTAATATTTGCGGGCAATTAAGATGACCCAGTGTCACCATAAGGCAATTCAAATGCCATTGCCAAAGGAGATTAAAAATTTCCTCGACATTCCCTCTACATTTTGTTTAACCATCGTAGATGCCCGTTTGTGCAAGACCAATCTCACTGTAGAGAACAATAGGTACTCCTTACCTCTGAATGTTGACCGGTCGCTTTGTGGTTGTAAGATTTCATATCCACTTTGATCAAAAGTTTGAGTTGTTTCTATAGATCTAGGTGCTTTTACAAATGCTAATAAATCAATTTTCAATCCGGTCAGTTCTTCTTGTAGAATTTCAAGGATTTTTTATCGTCAGGTGTAAACTTGTTTTGTGGTCCTAAAGTGTTGCATTACAACCTTACGAAAAATGTCCAAAGCACCTATAATTCACCCCGAAAAGTGGAAAGTTTCAAATTTGTTTGTTCTTCGTATTAATTTGTAATTCGTTCTTTCCACAGCCGTAGTTAAGTCCTCATAACAAGTTCACAATTTGCTTTATCTTTTCATCCCCCCTGATAACATAATGAGAAATAAAATTAAAGCAAACAGCCAGTTTTGACGAGACAGTGTCACCGTTGACGTTGAGCTTATGGGTTTTTTTACTTTTTCGCACACTTTTAATGCGATTTTAAATGAAACATTTTTTTTTGAAATTTAGATATGAAGGTTTTGGTCACGGTGTATCGCTGCCCTGGTTGTCATCCAGAAAATGGTGGTTGTAATTTGCTCCCGCGTGACTTCAATATTTTCATTTAGAAATTTTGAACAGAGGCCTTATGAATAGCAAAACAAAACAAACCTGAACAGCTGCTTTTTTGAAGGTTTCAACTGGATTCATCCCCTACCCAGGGTTTTTGCCAATGTGCAAGGGGATAGAGCCCTCTTGCTGGTCAAATAAGTCGATTTGAGCCTACATTTATGAGTTATTCAGATATGAAATAATAGGTGACAAAATTTCCTAATTATTTTACATAATTCAAATTTTAAATCCCATTTTAATCATATTAATTTTTTCAGTCTAAAAAGAGAAGTAAGGCTCTTGAAAGTAGTCTAACTTACGTAGTTTATGTAGCGTTAATGTAATTAAGAAGAAGTATTGTACAATAATTAAGAAAAAAATGTATACAGTAAATGGATTAGCTTCAGTAATGCAAATATTTAAAGTTTTGAACCTAAATAAACGTGGTTCAAATGAAGTCAATAAATATGAATTCAAAAACTTAGCGTTATCTTGTAATAGCTCCTTTACTATGTTGTTAGTAAGGCTTACCAGGCCAAGCCAATATTATTCTTTTTGGGACTTTTGAACAAAGTTTTACTCCAAATAGGAAAGGGTGGTGCTTCAGCATAGATTATAGCATATCAAAACGAAAGTGAGCATAGCATAGCGCCTTTGTTGTTCTGTCTGAAATAATACCTACGTACCTGTTGGTAATAAAACCTTAATTACATTATATTAGCTATTAAGTATGTAAAAGACTTAAGGTTTATTAATACTGTATTTGAAATCTTGTTATTACAGATGTATTCCAGGCATGGTATTTCAGTTTGAATCTTCCTTTTGTATTTCAGATAGCATATGAAAATGGATTTAATTTAATGGAGATCTCAGTCACTTATATTATTTTATGTGCTGTCATAGTACTTCCTACTACATTCTTTTTAACTCCCAAAAATGATGAGGTACTGTCACTTGGAGAAAATAAACAGCCTGATATTGGACAGTCAATGCTTGGCATAAATTACGTTGGAATTAAACTGGCAAATTATAGCCTTCAGGTACATGATGAAAACGTCCTGAGAGGAAGGGAATCCCCTCTTATCCGTGAACGAATGAGCTTAGCCATAGATTTGGATGACAAAGACGGCACCAGACTGATGCTTGACAAAACTAGGTATGAGAAGTTAGTTTAATAGTATTATGCTTTGGACACATACTACGATGTGAAAACTGTTTCACTGAGCTAACATTTCAACTTTATTTTAGGTGTTAAGATACGTATTCTGGGTTTTAAGATCCTAAAATTTAATTGACAATTGAATGATAACGATAGCACGGCCAATCCAAATTACTTTTGGTCAAAAGAGTATACATACTTAGCAGTTAAAAATCAAGTTGTGTTTGTGAGATTATAAACTAAAAAATAGTGCCATTATTGAGATAATACAGGTATTCATGGTATGTAAGCCTTTTTTGCATGGGTAAAGGTTACCATCAATAAACTAAAGTGGGTTCGATTATTTCTGGTTTGAGAACTTGAAAGATTCACAGTAAATTTACTTTTAGTAATGGCACCTTGATCACTTAAAAGTTAGGTCAGCGTAGAAATGGAGTAGTAGCTTAAGTATTCTTTTTGAGCACAGTTGAGCTTGGTATGTTAGGTGCCATACCAATTAGAAATTGCGTTAACTTTTTATTTTGTTTTTGTCTGATAACGGAGGTTTCCTACGCTGGCTGAGCTATTTGTTTGTGTGGTCAAAGTAACATTAAATCATCGGTGTACTATTAATACATAAAATCGAAATCTCATTTAGTCTGTGGGGGTCGCAGAGCAACTTTTGTTAAATTCATTTTTATATTATAGGTCTCTATTTTTGAGGATTGGCACATATGACCCATTTTTCAAAAAGTTGCGAAGTGCCCTGACACCAAATATTAGCTTTATACATTGCCTGGTTGAATTTGTTTTTTGATCGTAAGTCCCTATCTTTCAAAAGTGGCAAAGGTACCTCAATGATTCCCCATTTTAGCCATGGCAGCTGCTTCGTTATTCATTGAAAAGCAGCCGAGGTTCTGTAAGTACTCTAACATCAAATCTGAAGTTACTACATTGTCCAGCTATTTTCGTTTTTTAATTTTATGTTTTAATCTTTGGTAATGAACCCAATCAACTCCCTTTTTGGTCCCTTGCCGGCGATATTATAAAAATATGGTATGCACAGATAACGCCGTTTTTGGTCTTATCAAAAAATAACACCTAACCTATGCTCGACGCAGGGTTCCTAACTATCATGAGAACATATTTCAACATTCAATGTTACCTGATTAAATTTAATTTTGGAGTGTAGGCCCCAGTCTTTGTTAATATGTTTACATACCCCCTTGGTCATAGAAGACACCACAATGGTCATACCTAAAGAAAACGAGGCCGTTGTTTAGAGAAGGGTTGCAAAGTGGCATGACATCATATTTCATCATTTTATTTTGCCGCACAAGATACTATGTGTTTTAATTTCAGGAAATAATATTTCATAATGAGCGTTTTCTTAGTACATTTCAACGGTAGTGAGATTATTTTTGACATTGACTACGGTCATGTGGTTATCGTTGCCGTTACGTTTTTCTGGGGTTTGGCATAGCAAAGTAACTTTCTTCTTTAACCTGTGGTACTGTGTTTTTTTTTATCTTGCGTATGCGTATAATATTTCTCTCATCAGCAACTTTTTAAGCAAGAATTTTGACTATTCTAGGTCTTATTCAGTTGGATCGATGCTCTCATAATCTTCCGTCTATTGTCAGGAGAGCCCGTTCTTTACTCCCTCCCCATTGACATCAGTGATACTCCGCACAGTGAAAAATCACCTCAACTTGTTTCCTGAGAGGAAAGGAGTAGTAAACCAATTTTTTTATTTTATCATTGACTTTGAACATTATGTTCCCATGTTGCTTGCCTCATGAAAATCTGACCTAGGCATTCCATGTGAACATAAATATTGATTAGTTATCTTATGTCTTCTACCGTAAAGAAAGGAAATGGAGGTACAACTCATTGTTAATATTGTAACGAACAGTGATATGACTTAAAAGCCCACAGTTGTATCATGAAAAGAAGTAAATTTTGGAATGACAAGATTGGTGGCGGTAGGCTATAGGTTTGATAACATTTTACTTTTTTGCTTTTATAGAATCGCAAATGGCATGAGTGAGTCTGAAAAACCTAAATTAGACTACAATTCTACCCCAGTGAATTCCATTCCACGAGGTAAGTTTCAAAAATTTAACTACTTAAGCTTTCCACTTGTTAATACTGTACTTCATTTCAATATTCTAGCGCTAATCGAACTACGGTTTCGCTTACAGCTCAGAGATAATAAATTAGCCTCACATTGACTGTTTAATTTGTATTATAGACGGTTTTTGTTTATTTTTACCCTCATCTCTTTTTATTGTTTTTGTTTTATTTGGTGTTAAATAAGGAATTGTGGTTTAAATATTCTTTATACTGTCAGCAATTTATTGAAATTACTGAGTTATTTCATTGGTTTTCTTTTATAGATTCTCTTTGGAATTGCTTTAAATCTCCGCTGTACCTAACGGATTTGCTTTTCTTGTCTGTTATTCAACTGCGACTCTGGTTCTTCATTAGTGAAATCGAACCATTGATTTCATTATTAACAGATAATGATGAAGACCAAAGTAAGAAATTGTTTCCGTTTAATCGTCAGGTTACTGTCAAGTAACAGATTATAAGCATAGGGATATATTTATATATTTTTTCTTATCATCTGAGGTTCTCCTTCCTATGCACTTGACGAAAAAAAGATTTACGGCAATAACAGCGAGTCTTAATTTCTATGTATTTCCATCACCATGAGCAGTGAAACCAAATTGATTTGTTATAGAAATGCAAGCTCAACTCCTGATTTGGTTACTGAAGGTTGCCCTTATTCGCTTATTCTGACGGTTCGCTTAATGCAAGCCTACACGGGCATCATTTTTATACGATGGCATTATTTGAACAATTTTTAAGAAAATGTTAAGTTTCTGACATTTCTCGTTCGTGAAAATGACGCCTGATTTTCTTTCCCAGAACATAAGGAAAGACTTAATGGACTTTGTTGATGATAAACTAGGAGAAAATAGTGGCGACTTGTAAAAGTGAGGTTTCCTGGGATGCCTAAAATTGTTAGAGTAATTTGAAGTGGGATCTTCTAACGCCTGAAACATAGCTTTATTTCATTTTTGTATAATTTTTATTGATTTATGAAATATTCCTAAACTGAATATTTAAGCCCGTAACTGAAATCAGTTTTAATGATCTAGTATTTTAATGAATGGGAGTTTTCTCTTATAATTCGCCAAAAGCAACCCCCTCACCATTTTGGATTACTAGATCATTGTAAAAGATGTTCGAATGATGAGGAAGAGGTGAATCGAACCGAGCATCCGAAAATTATACCTTGTAAGATTCAGAATCAATACATCTATAAGAAATTACTTTTCAATTTTGAAAATACTGTGAAGGAGAGGATTTTGAGATGTAAAGGAAAACAAAAGGAAATCAAGTGCCTGTGGCTTTCTTGGCCATCTACTTCACCAGTTGAGCTAGTAGGGCTGCGTATCTTCATGTAATATCTATTTGAAGACATTGGTTTCCTGGTTTTTGTGGGTACCATTTTTAGCGATGTTGTTGTTTATCTGTTATGTTGTCATTATGTATCCGGACCTTTGGTCTTTACTGTTGGTTCTTATTTTACCGGTCTTTTGTCTTTTTTTTCACAGAAACTTACTATTTAAACATATTTGGGTATACTCAGCTGTGTGGGATCATAGTTGCACCATTTATTGGCTTGGCATTTGATAAAAGTATGATTAAGGACACTCTTAACCAAGGCAAAAGACCTTTAAATATTGTGTCAAAACTTAGAGAAGCCGTCTTTCCACTAGTTGCTACGATAACACTTGCTCTTTTATTATCAGCACTTATCCTTGTCAACAGAAAAGAAATAATAGTAAGTAACCATTATTGTAAGACTTTAGCCTTAAACACTGAATGATTACTGTTCTTTGAACCACTTTTTAGCAGTCTACCACTTTATTGTGTATGGTTTTCCTATAAATAGTAGTGATGATTGTTTGCATAAAGTAAATTTATCTACAAAATGAAGACAACTGAATTGATCGATGGCCATAAAGCCGCAGCCTTTTGCATTCAAACATATAACTCAGTGGTTTGGAGACTGGCGGGTGCGCTCGTATATAAAAAGTGGTACTGATCCTTGTTCAGAGTATTTGATAAAAGTACTCTTTCACAGACATTGTAATTTTTTATTCACCCCATTTCACTGACGTCCATAACATTATTTTATTATTTGCAATTTGCATTTTTCTAGATAGGTTTCATCGGACCTTTTTTCCATAAAGAACCCGTTTTTCTAAAATCGCTATGAATATGGGCGAAAAAATATCCCATTTTGAAAATCCGAGGTCCTGGGATTGACACAAAGCTACACCCCTACCTCAGTGAGTTTTGAACAAGGGTGAGTGCAACGTTTTATATAGGAGTACACCCAGCAGGTTTACAACCTCTGAAAGCGATACAGTTCAGTCACAGCCAGTTCCGCAAACTGTTCATTATTTGTATCAAAAGTAAAAAAATAAAGCAATTTTAAAATGAATATTGTTTTATTCATAGAAAAACTATCATTTCTTGTTGCAGTTGTTTACACCAATAATTATTAGCCGGGATAGAAAATTTAAGTTTAAGGAAAGTCCACCCATAACTTAAGCTAAGTGATATCCATCTGGTCGTAACATTGAAAAAGGATGCTGTCCCAATGATGATAAAAGTAGATAACCCGTGTGGAGTCTCAAAGCTTTGTTTTTGTATCTAAAGATTTTTTTTAAGGACATATCAGGCACATTTTGAACACCCTTCAACAATTTTTCTAGCTAGCAGAACCAGTGAAGAACATTTTGTAATTATGTGATTAATTGTAATGCCTATAAAAGTTTAAACCGAGAACACTGAAACCATTTATGCCTTCATGAAAGACCTTAATGTTTATGCCAAGTTGTTGTTGGGTGCAAATTTATGCAAGTACCTTATTTCGTGTGTCACTCTGTGACGATAGTTTCGAAAGCAGCCTAGATAATACCCATTCCACTGCACATTTTTTATGCTTGACCATAGTTTGATACTCTGCAGTCAGTGCAATAGAAATTTTAAGCATCACAGTCCATGTACACATTGAAGTATAAAGAGGTATCAGATTACATCCGATGGATTTTCTAAATATTACTTGTATTACTACATCCTTCCGCGCCATTTGTCGTTAAACATGAATTCCCATCCATTTTTTTTTGATATATAGAATTCTGTATAGCTGACAATCATTCCAGGGTCGTTTTTGTAGTTATCAAGCAGATAAACATATTTTATACTTGGTAACACGTGGCTAATCTTGAGTGTATAAACAGTAAAATTCTTAAATGTATTTTTTCTTAAGAAAAATCGATTCAGTCACCCCTAGTGAATACTCATGCTCAGTTTTTAATAATAAGTATAATTTTTAAAGGATTTTCATAAAAACGTCTTGAAATCAGCGGATGCTTTCAAGTAGTTACCATATTTCTAAGCCTTTTAAAACTGCTGACAGTGTAAGAATGCTATTTTTATGTAACTGATTAAAAGACATCGATTTCCTGTACAGAAGGTGTTCCAAACCTCTGGTGGCAAACCTTAAGCTGGAGTTTTGCTACACCCAGAAAACTCTTAACTATTGTAGTTATGGCATGCATAAAATAGGTTTGAAATGGTTTGAAATAGGTATTACTGTCTCGTTGGTGAATCAAAATATCTCTTTTGGTCATGCGAATGTTCTTACTTTTCTTGCTTACCGGCAGGATTTTGTCTAATACAAATCCATACTGAGCGTTACACCATACATACATACAAAAGTCTTAGCCTATTAAACCAGTACGGCACCAAAGGCACCAACGGTACCAACTCGAATTAAGTTGATTGACCAACAACAGTCTTTCTCTTCATGCAGTTCCTCAGAAAGGTTTCCACTAATAAGCCCTATTCTTCTTGGGCCTTACTTATCACTTGCTCATACACAGTTTTATGATGGTACCCGACTTTCGTGCATTTCTCATCCGCAAACATGAGCCTCTTTGTGAGGCATTCGTTCGATGCTCGCATGTGCGCAATCCATCTGGCATTCTGTTTCTCGATGAAGTGTTGAAGTGTCTCTGCATGACATATTGTGAATATTTTCATATGAGAATATTTTCATTTGTGTGTTTCCACGCCCATTTGACCCTTGTCTGTTCTTCATCTTCAACCCCTTCTTTCAATGCCTCTTTAGCCTTCTAGATCTAATTACGAGAAGACTACCTTGACATTCCTCCTCGGACCAGACGTCGCAGAAACTGCATATGCACTCTTTCTAGACGTTTATACTGTGTTTTTGTTGGGGTCCATGTTTAACAACAGTAGCAAAGCCAGCTTCTGATATAGGTGTTGTAAAACTTCATCCTGATGTGCAGTTTAAGATGATAATTGCACAAGACTTTCTTCATTTCTGTGAATTTGGCATGGGCCATACCAATGCGTCTGTCAAGTTCTTTATCAGATGTTCCCGGTTCAGAGTGAGATATGACAGATCCCAGATATACAAAATGTGTCATATTTACAATGGGTACATTATTGATGGTCATGATGCTTTCTGGATACTCGTCTCCTTTCCAATTGAGAATCATGGTCTTGGTCTTATCAATACTGATGACTAAGCCAAATCGTTGCAGAAGGTCTTGCAGGATGTCTGCAGCTTTTTGCAGGAGTTCTATTGTCTCTGCTATTATTGCGAGCTCTTCTGCATAACCATTCCACGGGTAACTCATTTCTCCTCGATATGCTGTTTTNGGTTCAGAGTGAGATATGACAGATCCCAGATATACAAAATGTGTCATATTTACAATGGGTACATTATTGATGGTCATGATGCTTTCTGGATACTCGTCTCCTTTCCAATTGAGAATCATGGTCTTGGTCTTATCAATACTGATGACTAAGCCAAATCGTTGCAGAAGGTCTTGCAGGATGTCTGCAGCTTTTTGCAGGAGTTCTATTGTCTCTGCTATTATTGCGAGCTCTTCTGCATAACCATTCCACGGGTAACTCATTTCTCCTCGATATGCTGTTTTATCACTGCGATCTCTAGCTTGATCTTTTATCCGAAATTTAAATGAAATGCCAAGTCTTAATTTAAAGCATGGTCATTGTATTTGCGCATTATTTAATCAAGAAATAAGTTGAAGAGATTTAATGACTCTGTTCCTCCCTGATGCACGCCCGATGTCGTTTCAAAATACTCTGTTTCTCCTCTCACGGGCGATTCAGTCCTCTTGTACAGTTCTTCTATGATTTTCAAACAGTTTATCATTTCCTCGTGAGCTGGATTGATTCGGTTGAAAATGGTATGAAATATCTATTTCCGAACACACCAATCATACGCAGCAGTCAAATCAATAAAGAGCACAGGTACTTCTTTGTTAATTTTGGATGCGATATTTTGGATTGATTTCAGAGAGAAAATTGTGTCAGGACAACCGAAGTGTTCACGAAATCCGTTTTGGTTAGGGAGAAGTTGTTTGTTGTACCAGGGTCGTATTCGTTCAAGAATAATCGTCATTGCCAGCTTAAGAAGTGTGCTATCTATGCTCAGCCCTCTGTAGTTCTTACGGTCTTTTCTCTTCCCTTTGTTCTTGTACAAGGCAGTGATTGTGGTCATTCTCCACATGTCTGGTAAAATCAGTTCCCACGTTTCCTTGTAGAGGGATGCAAGGGCGTCGCTGTAAGCCTCACTCTCAATTGCCGCCTTCAAAAACTCATGTGGTATATCTATTGTAGCTTTCCTTCCTCGATTTTTGGACGATCTTTGTTATCTCTGCCCCGTCAGGAATTTTGATGCTCAGTCATTGCATCTGTTCAATGCCCTGCTCACTTTTTATCCCAATTTCTCTGAGACGCTTTATAAATTCAGGAGGATTACTGATTTCTTCTGGTGGTTCTTCCGATGGTGCTTGATGAGTGAAATGGGACCTAAAATGCTCTTTCAAGCCAGGGCACGTCTGTTATACTCGTTTTTTATTTGAACTCGACTCTACAGAGTCTGAACAACTTTTCAAGATTCCGCGCCTCATATACGTCATCCAACTTTTCAGCTTGTTCTTTGTAATGGAAGTTTTTAAGCTGGTCCACCCGTTTCCAAATCTTCTTTGTGATTGTTTTGAATTCATCTGCTTGGGTGTGTCTGTCAGTCATATCTCTCAGATTTGCGGAGTAAGCTGAGTTCCGGATCTTCATCCCATATCTTGGCTTCTTTAGAAGTGACTTTTTTATGCAGGGTACTATTTGCCGCATCCTCTTGGTTGTTCACTAGTTTGATGCAATCTACATCACTGTTATCGTCGGAAAGAGCTCTGCGGAAAGAGTAAATATGTTGGGTACACTGAAATTTGAGCTTGTTCTTTGCAAACTGTTCAGTGATACTCTACAGTAGATGATGACTCAAATGACAGTATTTTTATATAATTTGTAATTTCAGTGTTATTATTCAGAATGATAGAATGGAATGCGAGACCACACGATATGGTTTGCTGCGCAAAAGGCAGCAATACCATATCGTTCCTTTTGTGATTTAATTTTTATACAATTATTTTGATAATGAGTTAATGTTCTCCTTTTTTATATCTTTTTATAGATTCCTTGTTGCATTCTTCATGTTGTAGTTCGTGGGTTTGTTTATTCAGATCATGCTTCCTTTATTGGAATAACGTAAGCTCCAGTTTTTTTATTCATAGAGTGAATTATTAGTTATTCAAGTGATAGTTGTTTTACGTAAAATAGTATGAAACTTGTTTTTGGTTCATATCTTGGTGCCCCCCCCCCTTCCAAAAAACCCCAACAAAACATCACGCATTTTAGTTTTCCTTCATTTGTAAATGTGTCTTGAGTGTCTTGTTAACTGCGGGTTAATATTCTTTGAAAGTCCAGCTCAAACAAACTAATCTGGTTTACTCAGTACTTCGGAATAGCAGGAAATAACTGAATGTTTGACCTAAATGTGTTATACAGTTATTAAAAGTTACGCAGTTGTTCTTGGTAACTTAATGACCAAAAGACATACGTTGAGCCAATATCGTATGCGTTTTGTTATGCTAACTGAACATTTTTTTAAATTTCCTGTTTTGAACATTGTTTTCAGATATATTTAAATAGGTTTTTCAGTTGATTGGGGTTTTTTACTACTGTTTTGGAGTACAATAAAAGCCCATGTTAAATGCAGTGGCACACTAGAACCTTCTGAACTCTCTCTAGTATCATCCTGACTGATAAACAAAAATTTCTAATTATCACTCAGACTCGTTATTATGCTTTACCGTCACTTTCATCCAGAATATACTCACCAGAAGGATTTCAGAATCACACGAACTTCATAATTCACTCCAATAACATTATGCGTACAATTAGATATGTATTTGTGTACATTAACGGTGTTTCCAAAGTTTTTCTGTGGCCTTGCTTCCAGTTACGGCTTGTTAAACCAAAACCCAGCCGTCTTAGCTTTTCAAGCTTTGTTTGATATTCAATAAATAGCACTAAAAAAGGTTGTTACAGTAAGTGGGTCAACAAAAAGTTGGTAGCCATTTGCTTTCCTTGCAAAGCCCCAGACTCTCTTTTATTTGTTCCCCGACCTGGTATTTCTTCTTTGTTCTAATGTGGTCTTGTCCGAATCGTAAAAAGAACAGTGTCAGGTGTCTAATAAGTTGTTTTTCAGCCCAAGTGCTTTAAAAAGAAGAGATCAATGACATAAAATCTGTAATACTTATAATTTGTAGGAATTTAGGACATTTTACTTTCAAGTATCTCTAATTCTACAATCCCTTCCGTTATGTTTATTTGGACTACGCAAAACATAACTTAACCTCTTGGACATTCTGCTCCCCAGACAAGGTTTAGATGGAATTTTTCCACAAACTGGCATAAAGAGTAGCTTTCAAGGTTATTGAGTGATTATTTGTAACACTGCAGTTCGCATTTTTAGCTTTTGGGATGTTTGATGACACCAGTCCATCAAGTGAGGTAAGCATTAACTCTTTGTACTCTTTAATAAACGGAAAAGTCAATTATATTGCACCACGCACGCCAAAGCATACACGTGCAGGTGGTGGGTTTTTTTGGGTTTTTTTTACTTCATCACCCGAAAATACACGGGTTTTTTAAATCGAAATAGAGATAGATGAGCTCAACAAAACGTCCTCTTTGCCGTTCTTAGGTTTTGGTGCTGTCTTAGCTTGTATATTCTAAATGTTGGTTTCTGTAGTACTACTTTCAATTTATATGCCACCACGTACATTTAGGGTTCATCCAATCATATACTTAAAAGGACGATAAGAAATGACCATCAAAGAATTAAAGTTAGCCTTACTCGTGCAGCATATTAACCTTTAAACAGCTTGTTATTCCTGAAATCCTGAAATCTAATATACTGTTGGGTCAAATATGTTAATTTCTTTTTTTATTACATTTTCTTTAGGTTTCCAGTACGATTTTTTGGACGTCTTTATGGACTTGGAATGTTACTTTCTGGTATATTTGGGGCACTTCAGTTTGCATTGTTTGTAGTAATGGAAGACCATTTGAACGGAAAGCCATTTTGGGTGTGTTATATCTTCTTTCATTTGCCCTTGTATTTAAAGTATTTCACATCATTGGCATGCAATTTTAACATGCACACTGTTTAAGAAGGAGCTAATACATTGGCATTGTTCCATAATTAATTCCTGCTGCTCCATAATTTCATAAAGTTGAAACCACAAACAGATTTCATTAGAATTTACTAACTAACAAGGGATTCCACAAAACCCAGATTTTTAAACATATATGTTGGTATGTCGTTAACTTGATTCATTTTGACTCATTAAATTTTCGACTTTTTTTGAAATTCACTCATATAGTAAGAAGTATAGCAACATTCTCCTCTTCAGACAGACCATAGCTTGATATAAAACCAAAACCTGACTTGTTTTTCGCGTAAATTTTTTTATTATGATACTCTAGCGTGTGCTACCTATTCCCAATATTAATGGCATACAGCTAGAAGTGAAAGAAATTCCTCAAATGGGAACTAAGTAAACATAATTTGAATTAATTCAAACTATGCCAAAGATTGAAAATATATTGAACGGTAAATCTCATGATATTGTATATCGAAGTGGACGAAAATTTTTACGGCATTTGTTATGCTGTAAGAATTTGTTTTACCTTATAGGTAAAAAAGTTCGATTGAAATGATCTTTTCTTGGTGACTAAGATTTTTTGAAGAATATTCGACCACCTTTTTTCACTGTAACATTCTATATTTTTGCCCGACTTTTTGAAACCATAGTCCATTTACGCATGACATACGATTATTAAATACAAACTTCACAAGTAACGTTGCTTTTATTTCCATGAGCATTGCCTACTGATTTTCCACTGTAGAAAACAAATTAAAACAATTTCAACCTGCCTACAAAACTTTTTGATCCATAAAGTACGTCTTTGAAAAACTTCCTATAAAATGAAGAAATCCATCTTCTTTGTTCAGACCTTGATGTAGAAACCAATGGAAGAGTAGATTTTGTACTTCTCAGGAAAGGAAGGGAGTTGGAAAAGAAACCAGTTTTCGTGAAACAGGTGGTGATCCACGTTTGCGTTACGCATACACCTTTTTAGTTTCCTCTTTTCTGAAGGAAGCCTTTCTCAACCGCTGCTGAGACAGAGCTTGTTTTGTGATTCACAATTTTTTCCCCTTGTTACTTGAACCCCTAGTGTTTACTCCGATTTTATAGATATTATTTCTATAACCCATCGAAGTGTTTTATCTTCGATTAAAAATAAAGTTCACCAGAATACTGGAACTTAATTTCTGTAAAATCTGTGGAAAATTTAAGAAATTATTGATTTGCAGCCAATTAATTTGGCACATTGCCTTACAAATCCCCGTATATTGAGACTACTTTGGAGAGTAAAGTGGATTATGTAATGTCTTGGTGGTTTTTTTCTCCTGAATAAAAAATGTCATGAAAATTGAGAAATATCACAATTTTCATTTTTGACCACAACCATTAATTTTACGTTACCATGACGGCAAGACCATGCCGACACGTGTACATTTATTGGCCAAGGGTTCTGTCTTGTGTGTTGCAACCAACAACTTTCATCATCGTATGTCAGTGTTGTATAGCCTCTCTGCTTAGTATCTGGTCATATCCAAGATCTTCGAGGGGACAAGGGGGTTTGAACTGAACACGCCTACGGCCCCACTAGAGGTCTGTGAATTTTTATTATATTTTGTATTGGTATTGGGGCCTTATTGGGCGAGATTGGTTTAACTTGACATGGCTAAGCTAAAAGGAATTTTTTATAAAATGTTGATTTTTACTTTACATACCCAAAATATTGCCTTTTCGTTACAATTTTGTATTTAGTTTTCCATGAGGATGCTGTACTCTTATTTCCTGTTTTATAATCGGTGACGATGGTTAAAACATTGGTTACTTCTTAAAATTGAAAATCATTAATCTATTTTCTTTTTTCCCCCACCCTCTGGTACAACCGCTAATGATATCAATAATGAAAATGAAGAGTCTTTTCAAAAGATTAACTCCTCGTTAAAATGCACAGAAACCATGGTCAGAAGTTACATTTAACGTGCATGCTTATTTTCTGAACAGTAGTAGAGTTAACGTGTTGATAAATGGATCTCGTCTTGTGAATTTCAGTCAAGAGTAAATGTATTTTATGTTATGTCGGAAACGTCAGGACTAAACAATAATTGAAATACCATCTCATCGTGTGATTAAAAATCTGGCTCACAGAAAAGAAATGAAAAGAAGAAAAAGCCTAGAGAAACACTAAAGGGCTCTTGCTCTCTTTTTCTT
The DNA here is from genome assembly GCA_003991215.1 of Morbakka virulenta. Lineage (NCBI taxonomy): Eukaryota > Metazoa > Cnidaria > Cubozoa > Carybdeida > Carukiidae > Morbakka > Morbakka virulenta. The sequence goes on from RDPX01000032.1 coordinate 1,542,086, forward strand.
CAAGTTGAAGTTCAGATATCATGCAAAGAGTGCATCAGAGTGAGCCTGCGGACAGCAGACTCATTCTCTCATGCGCATTCATTGGAACTTTAAGTGCAAACATTTGATACTGATGACTGACATGCACAAAGAACTGATGTGGAAGAATTAAATACGATGGCTGCCAAGTCTGTCGCATATGATAGTGGGACTTAACTGCCAATCCTACCATTCGTCAACTGCAAAATACCGTATGAGTTCCGCAAGTGCCATTTTTAAAGCCAAATTTTGATGATGAGAATAAGTTACCAATTTCAATTTTGAAATACCAAGGGAGAAAAGTGTGTGTGTGTGTGTGGGGGGGGGGGGGATTGAAAAAAATGCACATGTTTGGTTAAGCCATGGAAGCAGTGTATTGCCTACNGTGGTGGGGTGGGGGGGATTGAAAAAAATGCACATGTTTGGTTAAGCCATGGAAGCAGTGTATTGCCTACCATGTACATTGTTTTTGCATACAATGAAAAAACTTACACAATCACGATTAGTGTCAGCAAATTTACAAATGTGACATGAAAGAACATATACACCAGAGTTTCTAGTCATGAAAAGAGCTTTTAAAACATCGAGATCACCATCTGTTTTCATGCGAGCTTCAAATACGCTATCAAATACGCTATCAAATACGCTATCAAATGATTGCTGGCGTAGATTTAGTGTTTAAAGAAGGAATTTGACCTGAGATAGAGTAATCGAGGAAATTTTTTACCCGGATAATTGATTTGACAATTATTTTTGGGATAAGGAAGGGAAGATTTGGGTCATCATAATTATCTCTTCGAGCTGATTATGTTCACAACGGAAATTTTGTTGTAGTATTTTAGCTGTATGGACATTTTGACTGGCTTCTTGAAAAAACGTCTTTAACAAGTAAAGGCTTTACAACAGAAGGTAATCACCAGCAAGGTCATTTACCTTTCTCCAGAGTACCGAAGCGAATATAAAGATTTGTGCTCAAAGAATACGAGACTCTGTGCTCTAAGCTTCTAAGCGCAAAATATTTCACAATCATGATGGACCAAACTCCTAATGCAACCCATACTTTTAGAAACTGGAGTCTGACCAAAATTTTATTTTCTAGAGGAAAAGACTTTTTTCAGCAACTTGTTTTACTGCATTGTAAGATCTACCTGCTTCTGGTGTGGATAGAACGGTTGAGTGTTACGTAGATGACTGCTTTTGTTTTACAAGTAAACATAAGATAGTAGATGTTTCACGCTTCACTCGAATCAAGGCTAACTCTTGACATTATATTGCTTGGATGGCAGCATTTTTGACAATAGGATTCTGACAGAGTGTTTAGAAACATTGTGTATACTGTTGCCCTTGCATTTGCCAGAAACAGACTATTCTTTTCACCAGTTTTCAAAATATTTGTTGGACATAAACCTACTGAATGGTTAAAAGCATTTTCTCTTTAGTGCTCTTTGTTTTCTTTACTTTACACCGCCATTTTCCCCTTTCTTTCAGATGGATGTTGCACTCCTTGTTGTTACTTCATTTGGAATTATACAACCAGTGTACGTTTGGTTTTTCTGCAGAAGAGAAGCACGTCGTGCAAAAAACAGTGACGAAGTTCCACTTGGATAGCCGTGACTTGCCTGAGAACTTGCGTTATCTGAAGTCATGATTCACACAAGTTACGATTAGATATTTGGAAATCTACGAAAATAGAAGCTGGAAATTCTGGGTTGGTTTATTCTGGGATTTTAAAATAATATGTTGTATTTGTGGACGTTTGCGGTATTTAAGCATATTTAACCATACGGTCAATCCCTAATTTCCAAACCCGTTTTTTTTTCGCAAGTTGTGAAATCTGCTTTGGTTTTACAATGTCTGAGTTGTGATGTAATTAAACAATATTGTATTCGATGAGAATGCAGGGATGTGTTTAATCGTACTTACCCTGCATATACCTGCTACTATTTGAAAATCCCACTATGAGAAAATTACTTTTATTGTAAACATCATCCTTTCAGCCATTATTTCGAAGTGTCTATCAGCCCCAATGTTAAGAATGAGCTCCATTTTAGACTTTTATTTCCACCAGTATGGTTAATTCTGTTTACCATCGTGTTTAGAAAAGTTGAACAGAATGATTATGTTATTAATTTTGGTATTTTAGTTTTCATTTTATGATAATCTCTTATTTTAAAACATGTAAAAATAAAACTATTTTTGTGTGTAAGATATGCTTCGATCATCATCGTTGTAGCCATGAATATTTATATACAGGATAAAAACTTCAATGTATAGAATTCTGCTTTTATTATGTGTCCTGTAATAGAAGGTATTGAGGAAAATAAATAGGTTAGCTTATATGAACTATTAGAATTATGGGACTTTAAAAACAATTGTAATGCACACCTGTAACTTAAAAAATCAAAGTTTTAAATTGTCTTTTATTTCTCCAATATCAATGAGCAAGTCATTAAAAGTTTTTACATCGATTCGAAAGAAGGCAGATTCTCAGTCACAATTTTGACTTCATGGAACAATAGCAATCATTTATTATTCCTAGTTTTACCACCATGATTGCTATTTATGAATATCGTTAGAGTTTTCATACCTGTACACTCCCTTACATGTAAAACGGGTTGGTTTTTTCATTTCATTTTAAATGGGAGATAGTTTGTATTGTCATAAAGTCCCACAGTATTGTACAATATTCCTGGTAGTATTATTCCTTGATAAAGCGTAAACACAATGTCCTTTAAAGGGAATTAGTTTTACGCAGACATTTGTAATGTAAGTTGAGGTAATGCTAGTTTTGGCTAGTATTCATGGTTGTTTTGCATTAAAAGCGTTCGATCAACTTATGTTTGCAGAGTTATTCTCATTTTGTTAAAGCAATAGCTATATGTTGGTAAGTTAGTGACAAGCCCCTGGATGTTGTTTCGGAAAACCGTTGAGTTTTCTCTGCCTTCCTGAAGATCCAATCACCGCAGCCTGACTTTCAGACAAAATAAAGAAACGACGTATCAACGCCAAAAAATAGACTTGATACTTCACTGACGAAATAGTTTTCATGTGTCTTTCATAAGAACCAACTCTGAGGCTAAGGACTTTTCAGTTGGTGAATTTACTATTCTAAAGTTACATATAAAATAACACTGCTTAAATACTCAACAAGATATAAATATAGTAATACCTATGTCCATATAAGGAAGTAAGAATTTTCATCTAGCATAAACTACATACCAAATAAGGAAGTGAAATCATGCGAACCCCATGTGAAAATATAAAAGTTAAACCACTTCGTGTCATATCGTAATACCTACTGCGATGGTGGTCAGAAAAGATTAACAAAGGACACAACACTTCCTTGAAATCATTAATTGTTAGGCTGTTCTCCAAGTAATTAGATAATTTTTCGTTTAGCTCGCAAGCCCTCGTCTTTCTCGAACTCAAGGGAAATTGATCACATGCTACTGCATTTGACATTTTCTCTTAATTGAATAAAAAGAGGTAAGGAACAGCAATAGCCTAAATATCGTACCTTGGGGAACTCATCAGCTGATACTGTGACATTGTTTTGTTTAACAGGTAGTCCTGTAACCATTCAAAGAACCTTTCAGTGTATGAGATATTTTTCTAGCTTTGACAAGAGTGTCGAGTGACTAAGGATTACATCTACTAGTTTAACTTTTTGTGCTTCATGGGTGTTATTAAAGAGCACTTTTGTCGTTAACTTTATGGGTATAACTCCTGGCTACAATTTTTTAAACATCTTTTGGTGCTTACAATCAGGGACTACTTATATTTTGGAAGACAAGTGAAATAATTGTAGCTATTGTAATTTTCCCATCGACTTGAAGCTGCCATCCTTGGTTAGTTTTTTAGAAAACACCTGTTGCCGTGTTATCACTGATGCTATTTAATGTAAAAGTTATTGTATCGGATTATATTTATTTTTGTCATATCGCATCACAAGTGATTTGTTTCAACAAACTTTCTCTTAGAATTGTTTGGGGTTTAAAAATGAGTATAAAGACAGGCGTACAATGTAAAAAAGGTTCGAGTCAATCCATGATGCTGCAGAAACTTTATGCTCGCGTAAAGCCGCCGCAGATACTGGTACCATTGAGAATAATAAAACAGAAGGTGGTGATGAATTATTCCTAAACGAGGTTGCCAATACTGTGCTGGACAATGTTGCCATTGAAACTTTTGTTTTATATTTAGACCAGTAGATCAGACTAGTTTTCAAGGTATAACAAGTATTGGTCTATACAAACTAAATAACTCCATATTGGCTTAAAGGTTTTGAGAGGCGGCTTACATTCGAAGAAATACTGTAGATGCGGCTCTAAAGCTTAACCACGAATTGTTGAATGACCTTGCTCAGTCGTCTTGGTAGAACTCAAAACATTGTTTTTGTTGGAAATTATTAGGAGCGTACTGTTTTATTCCATCGGTCAGTCTCAATGACTTACCCCCTATGTATCTGGAGGGACACTAACTTGCTAAGTCCTGGCTTCCGGTGGAATGTAGGTCGTACACCAGACTTCGCCATCTTGTTCAGTGGTTGCATCTCGCTTCATTGGGGTCCACGTTTTCCCAATTTTCTTTATCTTTCCAGTTAAAGTTCTTCAAGCATCTAAAGTCTTCCTCTTTTCCCCTTGCCTTATGGATCCCAAACAAGTGCTTGTCTAATTATATAGTCCTAGGGTTTTCTTGAATTGTGACTTACCCGCTTCCATCTTTTTTCCCCTGAGTTATGACACAGCTGTTCGTAACCACGGACACTTGTTTATGGAAGTTTATGGAAGTGGGTTTTTCTTGATTCTCTATCATTTCACAAGTCCCAGCCATTCAGCAATGCTGATTTGACATTCCACTTAAAAATTTGGCTTTTGTCATTTTGGTGTATACACTTGATTTCCAGTTTGGAGATATTTTTCTTATCTCTGCTTTACATCCGTCTACCCCTCTTTCTATCTACACTACAGTGACAATCCATACGATATGTAAATTTGTCAACTTAATTTAGTCCACACATTTTTACATACATTGGTGTTTTTATCATGTTTACTCTCATCTTTCTTTCCCCCTGCATTTATCTTCAGTCCGGTGTTTCTGGCTGCTTCTTCAAGTCGGATAATTTTACTCGTTATGTGTTAGAATTTTTATGTGCAAGTACTCTAAAGTCTAAAGTAAAAAAAACGATGGGGAGGGAATAAACGTACAGGGGTGACGTTAAAGCTAAAATTAAACGTACAGCCAGGAATTCAAAGCTAAAATTAATAAACGTACCGGGGTAAAATGAAACAAATTAATTCAGTTTTTGATGATACGAACAGTATTTTAGAAGAAAAAGTAACGTTTCAAGGTTTATAAACAAAGTGTAGAGTAAATTAATGTGAATAAATAGTGAACAGAAATATCGTTCATGGAGTGTCTGTCTGTAAAGTGAGAGGACATCGAAAATTCCTGGTCTCTCAGGTGGTTCGAAAGACCAGGAATTTTTTTGGTTTCGTTATATTCGATTCATCGTCAAGATCAGGTTCGCCTGACGAGTCCATAGTAGTTACTGCTTTCGTTTTCTTCTTGATGTGATACTAGTTATTTTGAAATTGTGATTCCTATGAAGCCTCTTTCCCAGACTACCTATATTGCAGGCTTGAATTAATCTTAACACATGCGGTGTAAAGATTGGTGAAGTTTTAGATGTATTGATGATGTCCATTATCCTATCAAGAAAGATTACATCCTTGATATCACTATCTAGGTGGTGGCACCTCAAGAACGGTTTACGAAGCTCATTCTCAACAACTTTATCAGTCAAATTGTCCAATACCACTTTAATAATATCTCCATCATCGTTTTTCTTGGATGTCTCGATCGTCAAATCGATATTCTCATCTTTCTCCACTGGATCATCTTCAAGCTCATCGCCTTCACAGTCAAGAGCTTGATTCCTTCGTCTGGGGGAGCATCAGTATTAACTCTCAAAAATTTTCTTCGTACATCTTTTGGAGGTGTTGTAGTGGCCATAAGATCTTTCAGTGATTTCGGTAGTGGCTCACTTTGCAGCTTCTGCCGAAAATCATTCATTTCTATGTATACCAAGGAGCAGAGCTTCTCGCTAACCTTGTAATCATCTGATACCTCGAAAGATAATGTAATGAAGTTTTGTTTCAGAGCTTCATCAACATCTAGATCCAGCAAATTCCAAGCACTGGTGAGCATACTCATTATATCATCTCTGGAAGGTGACGGGAATATATCAGGAGATTTTTTGCAGCATTTCAATCATTTTCTTAGCCTCCATTTCTCGGTGATTTTTCTTTAACTTGTGAATATGTGTATCATTACACTGAATATCTCCTGTAATACCGCCACCAATGACTACAAGGATGTAACCCTTTTCTGAAAGGGCTTTCTTAACTTCATCAGTAATGTGGACTGAATAATCGTCCAAAATATATAAGGCATAATTACTTTGAGAAAACATGTTATACCTATGGCAAATTTGAAAAAATGGAAAGCATTTTATCTAGACGGTATGATCCTTTCGATGTCCAATGACTTTTAATACCTGGAGGATGGTTCAATTTTGTTCTTGTACCCTTTACTTTGAACACAAATTCAGGGAGAAGAAGCGGATTCGATTTGTCAGTAGATCAGTAGATACCTGAGTGAACACAGTCACCCCTCTGAAGTGAAAGCATATAGTTCTTTTTTACATAAGTGGTTTCCCCCGTAAAAGATAGTGTTTTTTTGCGAAGCATTCTCATTCCGGTGAAGCGGAATTTGGTCGCCACTGATAATTGTGATTTCTTGTCCGAATTTAGATTTAAGCAATAACGCACACGCCTCACATTTTTCAACAACTCGATGATACGGTCTTTTCTATCGCTTTTCGAAATGGAAAATATTTTGTTGGATTTCACCAAACTAACGCCCTACTCCTTCATCCATCCTTTAATCCATGATTTAGAAAATTTCAACTGCTTCTCTTCAGGTACGTCTTCTTCTTGTTGGTTTAGCCACTTTCGATAAAATTCTTTTGTTTTGGAAACAAATAACGACAGCATGAGTCGTGCTTTGAAACAGCCTCTAACACCCAGGAACCACTCGAATAAAGCTTGTCGGAACTGAAAAAACAAACAATCAGTAAGTATCTGTCATTTAGTAAAAACCATTTAAATCTATAGTCATCTACAGTAAACCCATGTTTAAGGGTCATAATAAATGACTCAATGCCAGAAGAACGAAAGAAAAAGTAAAATTTGTACAGTGTTTACATCTATAAAGACAACAGGAAAGCCCATAACATGTATCCTACTATCGTCACGATGCCCAAACATAATTTACAGTATTTAAGAAGTTTTAAAACAATATCAAAATCGTGAATGAAATTGATACATAGGCTATTACTAGAAAAAGATAAGGTCACTTACCTCGACAGCAAGAGGTTTTCGCCCACTACCGGCTTGACGAAATTCTTTTTCTTGTTAGCTGGCTCAATAATGCTACTTTCGTTATTTACTTGATCAATGTAGGACTGATAACTTCGTCTTGCTACCTGAACAGCCTTTTTCAATTCTGGTTTTTCGGATGGTGTTTTCTTTAGCGATGGACACATTTCTCTACCTGCCTTTGATAAAAACCCAGAAGGCAAATTGGGATTAGTAGAGGTTTACTTGGCAAAGGTTCAGAGATGTAACAGAATGTTATTTTTCAGTAAGGTATGTGGGAAGGAAACTAGAAGCGAGATAAACCTCTGCCGAAATTGTGATTAAGATTTACATCGGGCAACATTTGTAATGGGTATAGTCATGCTGCAAGAATCAAGCTACAAGAGAGTTAACTGCCGTTTCAGAGCCTAACTAACTTGTCTGCCAATGGCATAGGTCTTGCATAACGCCTGTTAAACTTTTTCCAATTGCTTTGAAGGAACAGCATGGAAGATCAACTATATTCCAAATAACTTAAGAAATAAGACTCCCACACTAGGAAAACCCACAACAAGCATGAGCTAGGGTCCTATTTTGGAGCTTAATGTTTGGAGTTTTCCCCACCAATCTCATTCTTAACAACTCCAGAAACCTTTAAATGTATATATTGAAAAAGGTGGCTACATGCAGGGATTATCCACTTTGTAGCAATACCAAATCATTCCTGAATGAAAATCATGCAGGAGCTTCAAGCTCCCCAAAGAGATGAATTCCACCTTATCCTCAAGGTCTAGCCTTCAAAAGACAAGCTTAATGGCAGGGTAGGGTAAAAGTCTTTTCGCAAAACTTCTTTAGCAATTACAGGAGATTATGAAAAGCGGATAGAAGCAAACACAAGGTCGATGCTTAAAGAGGTAGAACTGTTGTTACCACAGAGCTCAAGGTCACATCACACCACCACCAGAGGTGAAGCATACAATGCCTCCCATAGTTCTGGATAATAAGTAAACTGCCATGAATCTGAAGCACAAAGATCTCTTCTTGAGATAGGTCTCCCATTTATTTTTCTTCCAAAGACCATATAAACAGATTAACAGCGTACGCAACAAATAATGGCATGGGGTCTCATAGGCTCGTAGTAAAAATTAGTAAAAATTTGTTATGAACAGTAAAAAATTTTATTTACTGATTACTATGTAACCTGTTAAAATATTATCAAAATAATAACAAAATTAATATTTATTATTATTATTATTATTATTATTATTATTATTAACCACAGAACGATATGACGAACAACAGTAATATTGAAACTACTAAAATTATAGACGAAAACCATTTTGAGGTCGACAAGTTTGTACCCGATCAAGTAGAACAAGCTATATTTAATCAGTTGCGAGAAATAACGGCTAAAAGTAGAAATATTGATGGTATTACATTCAAAAAGGTTGATATGAGCATTTGGTTTGCAAACCAAATGGAGCTTAAGAAATCTGTTAATAGTAAAATACGAGAACTATTGTGGAATAGGTGAATAGAAATTGATATTAAAGGACTGGGAAAGGGCGCAAATGTCTTGGAAAGAGAGCGCAAAGGACAGTAGAGTGAAAAAAGCAAGGGAAAACTTAATCTTCCAGCAACAAAGTATAGAGTTAAAAGGAAATTATTAACAACGTTTCTTGAAGAGTTAAAAATATTGGCTAAAAGTGGAAAGATCACTCGTCTTGAACAAAGAATATATCAGTACAGGATCAACAGATTGTACTCAGTTGATCAAAAAAAGGTCTGTAATAAACTGAATGGAAAAGAAGAAAGAGAAGGTAAAACTCCTGATACAGAAGAAAGTAAGAAATTCTGGAGCAACCTAAGGAGTCTTCAAAAGAATCACAACAAACAGACTGAGTGGCTTAATAATATTAAGGAGGAGATCAATATCAAGTATGAGCAAGACAAGATGATGATCAATAAAGATAAAGTGAAAAATCAATGTAAAGCAATGCCAAACTGGAAGGCACCAAAAATGAATGGAGTGCAGGGTTACTGGATAAAAAATATCAATAACATGCATAAAAGAACAAACAAATGTCTGATATTTTGGAAGTAATATGACTTTATATTCCATAGCTGGATAAACGAATGTCTGGAAATGTTTGGGATAGCTAAAAATGTTCGACAATTTCTAAAAAGAAGCATGAAATAGTAGAGGCTCTTACTCACTTCTAATGGAGAGGAACTATGTGATGTAGATGTAAATAGAGGGATCTTTCAAGGAGATTCTCTTTCTCCCTTATAATTCATTATTAGCATGATGCCTCTTTCTCTTCTGCTTAGAAAGGTTAGTGCATTTTATGAATGGGGAGAAAAGGGATTCAAGTTGAATCACCTTCTTTTTATGAATGGCTCTATGGGAAAAGTAAAGATCAAATTGATTCTCTTGTAAGCACGGTTTTTGTTTTTAGCCAAGATGTTGGAATGAAGTTTGGTTTAAAGGAATGTTGAGTTGTGATTCTCAAACGAGGAAAACTTTTCAAATTTGATTGAATTCAGCTTCTAAAAAAAGATATGATGAAAGGAGTACATTATAAAGGCTATACATATCTTAGAATACTAGAATTGGATGCGATCAAGGAAAGTGAAATAAAAAAGAAAATTACGAAAACACGAGAAGACTTGGGTTGATCCTTAAATCAAAACTGAATGGAAAGAATAAAATTAATGCAATAAATATCTGGGCAGTTGCTTTGATGAGATATGGAGCAGGTATGATTGATTGGAAAGTAGTGAACTGAATAACTTAAACAGAAGAACAAGGAAAAGCATGACTATGTATGGCACCCTTCACCCTAAAAGTTATACAGAATAGGTTTTTTGTGATGAGAAGAGGTCGGAGATTGATAGGTGTGGAAATCTCTGTCAAAGGGGAAGCAAATTGTCTTGGTTTATATGTAAAAAACTCTACTGAAAAAAAACTGGTATAAGGTGTGAAAAGAGCTGGGACAATCAAGACGAAAGGCACTAAATCAAAGAGTGAAATTAAAAGAGAACAGAGAGAATAGTTTAAAGCTAATTGGAATGAAAAATGATGTATGGTCAGTTTCGTAGGCAATTGCCGGACGTTGTTGAGCAAAAGAATTCCTGGAAATGACTAGTAAATGGAGATTTGAAGGTTCAAACTGGAGCCCTGTTGTGTCCTGCACTAGAACAAGCAATAAGGACGAACTATGTCAAACACAACATCGGAATGAGTTCTGATACTCTTTTATGCAGGATGTGTAGTAAAAAGGGAGAAGCAGTCAAACAGATAATTAGTAAATGCACCACACTAGCGCAACGAGAATATAAGAGACGTCATGACAATGTGGCGAAATTGATACATTGGAAACTTTGTGAAAAATATGATTTAGAGAGACAACAAAAGTGGTACGATCATCTTTCAGAAGAACCTTTTGAGAACACTGCATGGAAAATTCTTTGGGATATGAATATCCAAGGTGATAACGAAATAGTATTGTTGTTGTAACCAAGAGAGAAATACATTGCACTCTCATTGATATCGCATGCCTCTACGATAGTAGAGTCAGAGCTTAATAATAATAACAACTTCACAGGAAAAAATAACTATTAACTTTTCCTCCAGATCAGTGTAAATCTTACTGTATTCAATGCCCGCTTCTCATTCCTAAAATCATGCAGCATCCACTATGTTTCACATATCACTGCAGCTTACATTGAAGTTCTTAAAAGTTCAAGCAGTTGCCATTTGTTCTAAGACTGATTACGGTTTGAATATTCTCACTCACAATTTGATAACCAATGACAATAGAACATGTTCTTGACTGACTTTTGTCGGTTGGCTTTAAAGGAGCAAGAACTTCATGCATAACATGGCCTATAAAAACCAGGGTAACTTTCGATGTCATCACAAATAAGTAATAGCAAACATAATAGTGATTTTCTCTTTGTTTTTATGCTTGGTACAAGCTTCAATCGAATAAATAGAGAGGAACACGTAAAACTTTCTCTCAAACCAGCATCTTTCTCCATAAGTGTAAAACTAATCCCATCACATGTACAAAATTTTGGACGATTTCTGAACCTAGTTGACAAACATTTTCCACCACCAAGCCGTCTTCACAAGCTTTTCAATCGCAATAACACGAAAGTGAGCTACAGTTGCACTGATAATGTTGGGAAAATCATCAACTCCCACAATAAAAAGATAGCATCGCCTAATCCATGGAAACTTACCATGCTGCAAGAAAAAAGATGAATGCCCTTTGGACTGTGACTGTAGAGAAAAATCAGTCATATATAAATGCGAAGTTACTGCGCGGGAAGTCCAGAAGGAAGTTAAAATTGGGTTGACCGTAAAAGATTTCAAGACCAGATATAACGGACATAAGCAATCACTAAGAAATAGTACAGAAAGAGCACAACCCTTTCATCGTATGTATGAAAGAAAAGAACATCAACCCTGCCATGAAATGGTGTGTAATCACTCACACTCAACCCTATTCAGACAAATCGAAAAAGTGCAACCTTTGTTGGCGGGAAAAGTTCGAGATTCTTAATTATGCTAACAAAGAGGAACTGTGGAACAAGTGTAGTGAACTCATTGCAAAATGTCGACACTTAAATACATTCCTGTTAGCTAATTATAAAGTAAAGGACTATGTGTGATAAAGCAATTAAAACATCTTTTTGTTACTGCATATTTAATTATACCAATTATATCAACCCCATGAGGGTAATTTTATATCTTTTGTAATTTGTTCTAGTTATAACTAGATATGATAGAGAAATATGTTCATTTTGTTTAGCTGACGATTGTGAAAACATGAAACTGACACTTCTAAACTAATTGGTGATAATAGGTGATTTAAATATCAATTATCTTATTGAGAAATCGTATTAGCAACTAAAAGAAAGAATTTAACTCATGGGAATGAAGCATGTCATAAAAGAACCAACAAGAACAACGAAAGAATCGCAAACAATTATTGATATCATCCTTACAAATCGACCTGAAAACTTTTGTAGAGTGAGTGTCATTTTATCAGTGACCATGACATAATTGGATGCAAACTCAAAAAGAACAACATTAAAATGTCCAAAGTGACAATAAGTTTCTGTGACAACACAAATTACGATGCAAAAAGTATAAAGAATTAACTCTCCTCCGTTGACTGGACTCCTGTTTAAAATAAAAATAATGTCAATTCTGCGTGGAGTGTGCTGAAAAGTATCTTATTAAAAGTTATAGATAAACACGTTCCAATAACAACAAAACGTGTTAAAGGAAAGAAATCCCTATGGCTAAACCGATACCTAAAGAAACAAATGAATTTATGCGACCCCCTTAGAAGGAAATTCCAAAAGTCTAAGTCAGAAGCAAACTTTGAGAAACACAGAGGTCAACGAAATAAAACAAACATATCAATCAAAAAAGCAAAAAAGAAGCACAATAAACTGTTGAACGATTCTGCAACAAACTCAGAAAAATTCTGGCGAACAATATAAAACATTTTTCCGTCAAAAGAAAAACAATTAACGAAATCATTCGTCATCGACGAGGAATCCATCTCTCAACCCAACAAAATCTCATCTAAGTTCTGCTCCTTCTTTTCCAACATTGCGAATGAACTTAAAATGAAGTCATTATTTATGAAGGACTTTATCTGGGCACTTCCGTATGAGAACAAGTTCCACCTCATTCAATTTTCGCCTTTTTACCGTAAATGAAATCTTTAAACACCTGAAAAGGCTAAATCGTAACAAAGCATACTGTGACGACAATACACGTCCTGGATTTTTAGAAGACACGGCAATGATGAACTATCTTGAAACTCACAAACTACTGTCTCAGCTTCAGTATGGCTTTCGGTGCAAGAGAAGGACTGAAGTAGCTGCAACGATCTTTACAGATACAATAAGACGAAATATAGATGCTGATAAGCTGACAGGTGCCGTGTTCCTCGACCTTAGCAAGGCGTTCGATACCTTAAGTCACGGTCAGGTAATCTACAACCTTGAGAACTACAGAATACGTGCCATTGAAAAATAATTTTTTATGAACTATCTGTTCAACCGAAAGCATTAAGTCAACCTCCAGAATATGCTCTCTGATTCGAAACCTGCTATATGTGGTGTGCCTTAGGGGTCAATCCTGGGGCCTCTGCCTTTTCTTCTGTGTTTTGATGCTGTAGCTGACGTGATTATAGGCGTGATTGTATACCGATGCCACCGTCATATTTACATCTGCAGTGGACATAGAAACAGTACAACAAATGTTAACAGATGATTTTAAAAGAGCAGCTGATTGGTTGGAAGGAAATGGACTTGTTACAAATATGAAAACTGGAAAGACAGAGACCATGATTTTCGGTACCCACCAAAAGACAAAAAACAAACCACTATCTATTGTTTACCGTCATAAGCAGATTTCCAACACTACATCTTATAAATATCTGGGAGTTACACTGGATCCGATATTGAGTCTGGCAGATCACTTAACCGCAACATACAAGAAGGCGACAGGACGGTGGTATCTACTGCAGAGACTGCAGCTTCAATTAACCGTTAAAGAAGCAACTTCGATTTACCAGTCAATGCTGGTGCCACTCTTTACGCACTGATCAATAATTACCTGTAACACAAACAATATATACAAGAGAAGGATTCAGTCATTAGAAAATAGCGCTGAAAAAGTAATCGTTCGAATCCGACGTGTAACTGCCCTACCATCTATCGACGATCTATGGAGAAAGAAGATATGTGTTTATGTATACAATTGTTTAAATGCAAATGTGTGTGACTCAGTGAAAAGTTATTTAAATATCATCGAGAGCAGAACTAGAAATAATGGAAAAATTATCCTAATTCCAAAAATAAAACTAGAAAGTCCTTTCCTACTTTACACGGTTTTTAAAAAACAGCTGCTGAGCAGCCAATGAGTCAAGGAAGGGGGTGCGCGTAGACAAGCTTAAATGCAAGGTCAAATGTCATACACAAGTAAGAGTTGTGATGCCAGAAGAAAAAATTCTACTTTCAGAGGGAAAATAATTTCTAGCCCCCTACACCATCTTTGTGGACAATGAGTCCATCCCCTATAAGATCAACTGGCCAGAGAGAACGCTCTAAATCCTTGAGATACAGGCCAGAAATTTGAGAAACCGTTTGTTTGGAAGACTTAACCACTAAGACACACCTGTCTTCCCAAATATATGGGAGCGATTGATACAACAACATAAATACAAAGACATAATGTTTACAAACAAAGTTGGACAGTACCCGCTGGACAAGAACTTTCAGTAAGCCTTTGATTATAACGCAGAGAAACAAAGAAGCCGAATCATTACGGTATATTTTTCAACTATGTTAACTTTGGCTGGTTTGATTTTTATCTAGATTTTAACATTCAACAATATAATTTTCTTTCTTCAGTATGTTGCTTTCAACTTCTATTTCGAACTTTCGATTTAGACCGCTAAAAAATTCGAATTTGAACCTGTCAAGTCTTGTTAGGTTCTGGACAAAAGCAAAACAAGAAGAGAGGTAATTTTTTTCTTTTCTTTGTTTATACCAGTGAAGGGGTGGATGCAAGTGTGAGGAGCGGATGGAGTAAGTTCCGTTAACTATTGCCACTGTTAACCAGCAGAGTTCTTTCCCAACAAAAGGCAGAATCTACCAGGCACGTGTACGGAGTGTTATGATGTATGGCAGTGAAACATGGCCAGTGGAAGCTGAAGATCTGAGCTGCATGGAAAGAAATGACATGAGAATGATTCGGTGGATATGTAATATAACCCTGAAGGCCAGGCTAAGTTCCATGGATCTCAGAAAAAGATTAAAGTTGGATAGCATCAGTGAGAGCATGCCGTAAAGACGGCTTCATTGGTTTGGCCATGTGGAGAGAAAACATGATAGGGTGAAGAGGTGCATATCAGTGAAAGTGGAACATGCTGTCATGAAAGGGAGACCAAAGAAAATATTGGAGGAAGAAATTAAATCGGACTTGAAGCAAAAAGATGTCACCAAAGATCTAGTAAAGGACAGACTGGCCTGGAAGTCCATTTTATTGAACCGTCCAAAACACGCCAGCATACGGACGTAAAACCGAAAATGATGATGATGATGATGATTATTATGATTATTATTATTATTATTATTATTATTATGATAGTCGTTGTCCTATCCCTCGTGTTCTTAGGATCTGTGAATGCTTGTATTTTACAGGAAATTTATTTTTGTTGATCTTCCTCCCCAGGTTTTTCTTTGTTTGGAGTTCATAATTGGATTAGTATTTTCTGCTATGGTCTGCACTTTACTGACGAATGATCTTATTTTTAAGAGGTAAATATAGGTTTAAGGCATGTAAAAAAGAGATCTAATTTTAATGGAAGAAAACCACTATCTCGATTTCTTGTGTTGAATGTGGAAAAAAATGTTGAGAAATCTTTTTTGAACGAACAGTAACGAAGATTTCCGAAAAGTGGCATACGACAAGCCTTACTAAAAATTTGTGGGTATGTGTAATTTTTCTTCTTCAAGGGGGTGCTTAAAGATTATAATATTAAACAACGGAGACAATAAATTAAAGATGAAGGCGGAATACTCTTGATTTCCTGACTGTCTTGGTTATGTCTCTTTGGAAATTGTGAAGGTAGTGCTCCATGTTTTTATTGACCAGCCTATTCATTCTCATCCTATTAACTTTATAAAACCACAATATTGGCCCTATATGCATTATATTTCTTTCAGGTTTTACTTGCTTGTTAGTGTGTGTGTGTGTGTGTGTGTGTGTGAGTTGGGGGGATGGGGGGAGGGTATAATCCTGGAAACTTAGGTTTTCTAGAGAGCGCTCGGAGTCCAGTTAAGTGTCTTGAATACCAAAGTACTTAAATGTTTTTTACAGCTGCAGAAGGCAAACCAAGGTCAGATCTAAATGACACTAATGCAACAATAGCAAGTTTTGGTTAAACTTGTTTACGATGGGGTTCAGTGCCGAGCGCTCTGAGCAAGTCACAGCGGTCGACAAAAAGAAAAACTGGAGGGGAGAAAAACTAAAGAAAATAATTTCACTAGTCAAAGTCAAAACAAAAGGGAAAACAGAAATGGGCATTGAAGGAACTTATTGAAGAGCATCCAGAGCTAGCTTAAAAACTGAAGAAACTATAAACATTTGAGGTAACTACCGCTTGAGGAATCCAATATACCAGTTACATATTCTTTCAACTGTTCTTTCTGACTTACCAGATGAAAAATTCCATACTGTAAAGGCTATAAGCCATAACTGCTATGCTTTAACTAACTCTTTATGAACATATGTTAATACGAAACATCACAAATTGTTATGATAATGCATTTTGCCACATTGGGGATATTTAGCATTGAAAGTTTACGGTATTTACTCAGTCCCGGGTTTATGTACAAGCTAAATAAGCTGTAGCTTAGGGCCTCATAATCTGTAGGGGCCTAAAAAATTCCGAATTGAAACAAATTTTTGAAATTCAATCTGCTGTCTTAAATAGGTGTACAGGATTGAATAGTTTACTTTTGTTTAATGCATAAATGGGTCCAGTTAAGAACCATTTACAAAAGGCTATGACTCCACATATTGTTATACACCCGGACATTGATACTTAATAACATATCAACAGTATTTTAGCTGTCCAATTAAAAGATTTATGGACGATTAATCTGCAAATTTTACTTCTCAGACAAACACCAAGATGAGCATCATTTCGTACCCATATATATATATTTAGACAAAGACAGAGGTCCCCATTTGATGTTCGCCAACTTTCATAACCAGTCCTCCTCTATAACTTTGATTCGATGGTCATGTTGCTTACGAAAATTAACTGTCGACAATAACTTTAAAATCAAACTTTCTGGAAGGGTGTTAGCCGAAGTTCTCGGAGAACATCATCTATAAACTCTTCTTGGTAACTACATTGACCCTCCATCTAAAACCTGTTTTTCACAGTTAAAAGAACATTAAAACATAAAATTTGTTGTTCACTCACGGTTGTGGTGGATTTTTACAGGAAACTCAGGGCATGGTTTTGTTTTTTCTTTTTTTCACTGGNATATATATATATATATATATATATATATATAGACAAAGACAGAGGTCCCCATTTGATGTTCGCCAACTTTCATAACCAGTCCTCCTCTATAACTTTGATTCGATGGTCATGTTGCTTACGAAAATTAACTGTCGACAATAACTTTAAAATCAAACTTTCTGGAAGGGTGTTAGCCGAAGAACATCATCTATAAACTCTTCTTGGTAACTACATTGACCCTCCATCTAAAACCTGTTTTTCACAGTTAGAAGAACATTAAAACATAAAATTTGTTGTTCACTCACGGTTGTGGTGGATTTTTACAGGAAACTCAGGGCATGGTTTTGTTTTTTCTTTTTTTCACTGGTGATATTCTGCAAAGGAAACTGAGAAATAGAGAGAAATTTTCATCACACTTGTAAATGCCAAGGTTGAAAGAGACTACGGCTACTATATATGCACGTTTGGTGTTTTCACATCTGATGCTACGACGGCGGACAGATGTCTAGGAGCGCCGACTTAAAAAGCGATTTTTGGTGCACGGTATCCTGCTTAGAAAGGATAATCAACGGGTGTACCCCAACCTTTTCGTAGAACGTCGGAATGACTGACAATACCCTTTCATCAAGTTAAATCTTAGTACTTCTTTTAAAATGGGCCTTCTCCTTCTTGGATCTAATTCTAACCAGAACGAAAAAAGCCACAGTCTTCATCAAAACGCACTATTTTTCAAGAATAGTCAACTTTTATGTTCGATAGACCTAGCACATGCCAGTCTGCGAAATGAAACTAATTCTGTAGTAAAACCGATAGCAGGCCACGCACAAATTCCCCCTAATTCCACGGACATACATGGGAATCCATCATCATAGGTTAGGCTTGTAAAATTCAAATGATTTCCAAGCCAAGTTAAGATAAATTCTGCTCGTCACCTAAAATCAGAGAATGTCACGAAGATCGTGAGATTCAACACATCTCTAGGGAGACAAGAACTGTGGAGAACTCGAATAGAACTTACTTCGCAAAACTAGAACGCGTAGAACATTCAAGAACAATGGTGTAGTAATTAATAGACAATACTTTCTATTTTTAGATACAATTGTTTCACTTTCTAGAATATTCTTTAGTTTTTTGTATAAATATGCTTTACTTCTCAGAGTGTCAGAATTTTTGGACAGAAGGAATTTGGATAGAGAATTTGAATAGAATTTAGATAGAGCAAAAATTGAGAAGAGCGTGAACGAACGACGAATTTAACTATATTGAAGATATTGTAACTTTCTTTTTACGAAGATACAAAGAAATATTTTACTACGAAATACACTTCCTCGTAGTCATCTACGCGACTTCGCAACATGGTAGCAGACTGGTTGCGACTACTGAAAGGAGATTAAATACTTCTCTTTGTTTTGGACTTTTAAGTCGGACAACGAATTAGCATTGAAAAAGAACATCTTACATATGTATGAGATCGTTGTTTACATATTTGTGGATATTTTTATCATAAAGGGAACAATATAAGCACCTATTTGAAGCAATCAGACGATCAGATTGAACAAACTAAATCATTCAAGAAGATTTTAAAAGAACTATTACGTCAAGATCAACTTAACGACAACATTTCTTTTGAAAATGGTCACGCAAAGAGAAAAATGAACAGTAAAAAGAAACACTTGAACCAGAGTGTAAACGATGCAAAGAAACTACTTAGCGAAGAAAGACCTTTGGAGCTAAGCAGAACGAAACCTTTAAATTTTACTTGTATGTAAAGACGATATAGGAAGACAACTAGATGACTATGACACAAAAGTCAACGGATGGATCGATTCCCTTTGGGGAAATGAAGAAGACTTTTTAAAGAACTACTAAAACGTTTCACAAAATGGAAAACGAGTCGTCAGTCAATTGAAGAGTACAATAATGGGCTTCCAAAAAAGAAGGGAGGCTGAAGAAAGGGAAAGACAGGTAAAACCGAAGAAAAAGAGAAAATGCACCGAATACAGATGGAAGGAACAACTAGAGATAAAGAAACACGAATGAGAATTAGATTTAAAGCAAGCTGAAATTGAACTGTAATTAAGAAAAAGAATCGAATTGGAAAGATTACAACTGGAGAAAATGAAACTACAAAGTGAAACAGAACTAAAATCTGCAGGGATTAAAACAAATGATACAGAAATCAGCAAACAAGAAGACGAAAAACCGTACATACCACATCACAAATTGACGGTCATACTACCGAAACTAGCAATAATGAAATGCGATGGCGATCCTCTGAAATGGCAAGAATTTTGGGATTTACTGAGACTACTGCACACGACAGTCCTTCTGATGATGTTGACAAGTTTAACTACTTACGTGTGCAACTGCAAAACGAAGCCAAAAATGCTATCGCTGGATTGGAGGAAACAAGTGCAAGCTATACAGTAGCTGCTGATGTTCTCAAGAAAAGATACATCAACAAGCGATAGATGATCAATGGTCACTGCTCCCAGTTACGAGACATACTTGTTACGTCAACATACTACGAGAAGTTAAGAAGTACTTACGACCAAATTAAAAGACACCATCGATCTTTGAAGGCCTTGCGACAGAACATAGAAAACGAATTTATGGTTTATCATAGCATAGCAAAACTAGAATAATACAGACATCGATGACTTTTGGACCATAGCTAACCCCAGAAAAGAGCTATATATCTACCCAAGAACTTGGTGATAGACTAGCAAACCTGAACCGGAACAAATAAGTCAACAAAGGAAGTGACAAAACTCACGATTATTATAGATACAATCAACAATGCATATCAAACAATGGAAGTCAGTCTGCCAGATCATTTGTGACTGGAGAAACGAACAGAAAGATATGCGTTTATTGTGGCAACCAACATTGGAGTGACAGATGTACCGAATATCCAGACTTGGAAAGCAGAAGATCAACAGCAAAGGGTTACTGTTTCATGTTTGAGAAAAGAACATCTTCTCAAAGAACGTAACTCCAAACGACCTTGCGTTTATTGCATTGCAACAAGAGAGGAAATTACCACCGGAGTCTGTGCCAAAGTCAGTTTTCCAAACAACACTAAGAATTGTCAACACATCACTAAAGACAATGGAAACTTACATAGTTGCTGCTGAAGAAGGTGTTGAAATGTAGACTGCTTTAAGCAACCTGATGGACGAAAACGATGACGAAGAGAATTGTAACAAACGAAGTGCAAGATATCTTTTGGACTGTGGAAGTAAATGCACCTACATATCAAAGGACATTGCTGACAAGTTACAACTTACTCATATAGGCGAAAACTTTTAAACAACTTTCACGTTCGGAACAACAAAACCTAAGTGCATCAAAACGCCACTCGTAGAAGTTAAATTGATGCTAAAGAACGGATTCACAATTAACATCAAAGCTAGTGTTGGACCAAATGTCACTGGCATGCTCGAAAAAACCCCAATCCAATCCGACGTCCGAGTCTCCCTAGCAGATGGCTTATATCTACTCAATTCTAAATTCGGATGAATTTTATCTGGAAGGGTGAAAAATGAAGACATGATTCTGACTGATTCGTCCAGTTAATTATCGACTAAACTGCTTAAATTGGACAGAACAGACGATTCGGCCTTCCAAACCTCACATATCGGAGACTTTTGGACATTGGGGACGACTGGGATAAAGTTGACTTCAACAATGTCCGACGATGACAAAGCGCTTGCAGAATTCAACAACTCGATGGTTAATAGTAGATATCAAGCGCGATGGCCATGGAGAGAAGAGAAACATAATTTACCAGAGAACTACAAACTTTCGAATGGAAGACCAGTTTCGACGATCGAGCGACTAAAGGATATAACATAATAGAAAATCAAATTATGAAAGGAGTCATAGAGAGTAGACAAAAATTCAGTGCAAGGGGGCATCAAACACTATATTCCACTTCATCATGGTGTTATCAAGCCGGACAAGCCCACTACTAAACTACCAATAGTTTATGATGCATCAGCAAAAACCAAGAAAACAAATTTAAGCTTGAACGAATGCTTGTGACGCGGACCAGNTGGTTAATAGGGGATATCAAGCGAGATGGGCATGGAGAGAAGAGAAACATAATTTACCAGAGAACTACAAACTTTCGAATGGAAGACCAGTTTCGACGATCGAGCGACTAAAGGATATAACATAATAGAAAATCAAATTATGAAAGGAGTCATAGAGAGAGTAGACAAAAATTCAGTGCAAGGGGGCATCAAACACTATATTCCACTTCATCATGGTGTTATCAAGCCGGACAAGCCCACTACTAAACTACCAATAGTTTATGATGCATCAGCAAAAACCAAGAAACGAATGCTTGTGACGCGGACCAGTTATCTTGCAAGATTTATGCGCACTGCTCCGTCGACTTAGAACCCATAACCCAGCCACCGTTGCAGACATCGAAAAAGCTTTCTTCAAAAAAGCCTGAAAGAAGAAGATCGAGACGTCACAAGATTTTTATACCTGAAAGATTCCACAAAACCTGTCATGCCAAGCAACATCGGCGTATGTAGGTTCACAAGAATTCCATTTGGTATCATATCAAGTCCGTTTTTATTAGCCGCAACAATCTATCATCACTTACGATCAAAGAAAGGACGCATTCCAAAAACGCTTGTGGAAGATTTATACTTAGACAATCTAATCACCGAGACGAAAAGGGACTATAGATTTATCAACAAGCAAAACAAATGTTTGAAAAAATGTCAATTATCTTGAAAGGATGGGGCTCAAGTTCAAAGGACTTACGTAAACAACTCGACAAATAATGATCGGTTTGAAGGACAGCAAATGAAAGTTCTTGGCACGATCTGGAACATGGATGACAATGAACACCCATCAAGGAGTCAAATGGAACTGAAACCTACACCAAGCGATAGATCCTGAAGAAAACTGCATCTGTATTTTACCCATCGGGGTTTTTCAACCCAGTGCTTTTGAAAGCCAAATTGCTGTTACTTCAACTGAGGAATTTAAACGTTGAATGGGACGATTCAATACAAGATCAATATGCATATCAATGGAAAGAAATCATCGATGATTCCAACAGAATCGAAGACAAGAAAATTCAAAGATCTGCTGGTAACAACGAGGCTGAACTGTTGTGTTTCTGCTACGCTTCCACCAAAGCATATGGGTTGTCAATCTACCTACAATGTCAGTAGAAGAGGAACATGGTAACCAATCTAATATTAATCAAGTCAGGAATCGCGCTACTCAAGGAAACTTTCTTATCCCGTCTTGAACTACTAGTAGTCCTCATAGGCACTATAAGCATAAACTTTATCGATAAGAGTCTACAATTGGAAATTCGTCAGTAGAGTTTGTGGACTGACTCACTATGTGTCCTACATTGTTAAAAGTCAAAGAAGAACTGATAAAATTCCATCCAACCAAGGAATAGATTTTCACTACGTCTCAGCTGATATTGCATCCAGAGGTTGTACTGCTGAATTACTCAATAAATCCAATATTTGGTGGTAAGGACCAACATGGCTTCAGACAGATCATGAATTGTGGCCAACTTGGAGTGTTTACGTCCTCTCTAAAGATATTTTGAAGGCAATATCGTCAGAAATCAAACAACCCAAAACGTTGTATTTAGTTTCCTCTTTGCCTGGATAGGGTTTGGAAGATTACGAGGGGGCACTGAGAACTTGCAAGGAAGGACCAGTCAACACGATTCGAGATATCACAAATGAATTATTCATCCTGTGCATAATAGCATGGGCAAACAGATTCGTCAACAGCACCAGAACTAAAGAAAAGCAAACGGATGAACTCTAAAGTGACGAATTAAATAAAGCCAGAGAGCAATGGATACAGCATCTTCAGTTCGACACTAAACAGAAAATAATAGAAATATTCGGCTTGAAATAGAGAAAGAACAACCAGATGCACCGGAAGATTTTCAAACGCCTCAGAAATCCAAGAAGACACAAAGAAACCTAATTTCCACCAAGAAAAAAAATCACTGTACGTCATTGATTAAAGAATTTCACAAATCTTATTCCATGCAGGAGGAACATTGCACACTTAACCAAGAAAAAAAATACGTACTGGATACCCCTCAAGGAAGATCGACAGTGAAAGCTGCAATACATCAGTAGGCTGTTTGGCGTAAATACCATGGCGGTAGTACAAAAAAAATTGATTAGACTGGCCAAAGGAGATCAGTAAAGCTGCACCCTTCGCTTACACTGGCCCGTTCTGTATCAAAGGAAATAAAGAAACGAAACTGGATTTGTATCTTCACGTGTGCACGTCCGAATTGTACGTTCAGAGGTAGTTGTACCAACTCGAATCGGCTCCTTTTAATGGAAATGATCCGACACCTACGACGGTTCGCCTATTCACACGAAAGGCAACCATACTTCCCAGACTAGTCACTTTCTTAATAGAGGTTGGTAATTTCGTTTGGCGTCGGCAATGTCACCAAGATTGTGGGGCCCCGTGTCTGTCGAGAACTCGACCAGAGCTTGCTTCGCAAAACAAGAACGCACAGAACATTTAACAATGACGCAGAACTCAATAATTACTTTTCGATACAATTTTTTTACTTTCCAGAATATCAAGGTTTTTTTGGCAAAAAATACTCGTTACCTGCGTCAGAATTTTGGACACCAAGAATTGAAATAAAATTTAGATCGAACAAAAATCGAGAGCGCGAACTAATGACTAATTTAACTATGTTAGAGATATTGTAATTTGCTTTTAACGAAGAAATATTCAACTACGAAGTTCTTCGTACCCGTCTACTCGAGTAGAGAAATATGGAACGACCGCTGTTAAGGGAGAACCCGACGAATATCCAACATACCATTTGAACTGGTGATACACAAAGTTAAAATATTTGATTAAAAGTGAAATTTTTAACTTGTCGTCTGTGACACACCCCGCATCCAACTCTTGTCCGGAAGAAATAACAATCGAGGCCAAGTAGGTTTAAAAATCCACCTTTCGTTCCAATTCAGTCATTTCCCCCTTTTAACATGGTCCACACCACCATCTTGGGGAAAACTCGCGTCAGGATATCAAACGTCTGTAATATCAATGCAAGCAAAGTTGAATTATGATGTCAAAACTTGGACTGTCAGGTTAACAGACACCTGAACCTACAACCAAGTCGTTCTCCGTTGTACAACTCTCCATAACTTCTCTGAATCGAAAAACGTTTTTGCGAGTTTCGATTCATTCAGTAGCGAAACGTTTAGCGGCAATCGACAACCTAGCTTAACAAATAGAATGCCAAAATTTTGATGTTGCATGCACAGCTGAAAACGCAGAGAACTGAAACAAAACTGCAAGGTAAAGATCATCATTGTTTTCTTGGACACAGGCTTAAATACGGGCAAAATCTTTAACATCTAAAGCTTTATCAATTTCCTAGCTTCGCGCTACATCACTTTTTCGTTACTAAAATACTTGCGCCTACTGCTCCAAGAGTACATGACGTTTATAATCTCTACTGATGACGCAGTAATTGTACTGAGCATGTGAATATTGATGCAACGATATTTCTTTATTTCATCAGGCAGCGAACATTCTGAGGTTACGAGGCCCCAAGACAAGTAGGACTGAATCATCATCATAATAATAGAAAAAAATCAGCGTGGTAAAATTTGCGCGTTAATTAGGTTCAACCTGGCACCACAAGCCCTAGCAAAGGGCTACGCCTACGAGGAAGCAACCCAAAATTTAAAACAAAATTCTCCTCAGCACACTGCAAAGCTGGTCATATGGAACTAGAAAGCTATGTACAAATAAGGACCCACGTATTACCGAAATCGAAAATCGCACTTTGATAAACATTTAAGAGAATTTGTAATACAGTTACGTCACAACAAAATGTTGATATCAAATCATTATTCTCCAGACGAGCAAACTGCAACTTAACTCTGCCTGAATTAAGATGTTCATCGGCACTGTTGAAGGACTAGACCAAAACTTTAAAAACACTCGCAAAACCTCTCCAAATCTCACTAGTGTTGCTCAGTAAACACTTAATTTCTGTTGATTTCCAACCTTTTGAAAACTGCCACCTCACGAGAAACGTAGACTACCCGACAGGTACGACAACAGGTACGCGGCAGCGTGATAGCGTTTTAGATCCACATTAATCAATTGTGAATATTTTCTTTACCTTTAACTAGAGAATAGCCACATGACACATTTGAAAAAACAACCCAAAAAGGTTAGTCCACTGCCTATTGTTTAAAGTGGTTTACAAAATAACAAACTTTTCATGTGTTTATGTTCGACAGTTATCCCAGAGGAAGTAAAACCACCGCCCAATAGCATTATTTTTGGCAACTATTTGTTTACTCTTGCACCCACCCAAAACAAAACAAAAACATAACGAAAAACATTACACAATACTGAACAACTCAATGAAACCCTTACAAGGGCAACGAAACCACGTGACCAACCACTTGTTTGAAGTGGAATTGCATACAGCAAGGGCAGGAAAAAACAAATTAAAATAAATCAGTATTAGCTCTTCTGAATTGAAGCATAATCAACAGTGATGCATAACCACCTTAACAAAATACGGCAATATATATAGTTTCAAAGCTTTGCAATACCAATAGTCATACCTAAAAGTCCTTGAAAGGTTGGGGTGAGCCAGGTATTTTGCAAGACGACAATTTCCAGATTTCAGGAAGAGCTGCAACTTATTACAAGTTTAATAGGATTAGGTTCGCAAGTGAACTTTAACTTATTATAATGTTTATCAATAGGTCATTCAATGGTGAATTAATTTACATTGGATATCTGCAAAGTTTATGTTTTGCTCCATCCTAATAGAGAACTGTGGGCAAGGGTACTTAAAAACAAATTTAATATACAATAAGGGAATCCACAATCCTTTTTACTTTTCCTTCACAATAATCAACCTCTATCGCAACCTAGCAAATCAATGGGAAATACAGTGATATATTACATTGGATTAACAAGATGCTTGTGAGGTCCAATGGTAGACATGCAAACACCCTTTGACAATCCTGTTCACTGTCTCCCAAGCACCACTACAATCTAAAATATTTTATCTGCTGCCATTTTATGAGACATCCTGGTCATCTACATCTTGTACTGCAATGTCTCCTCTTTCAGCATCTAAAACGTAACATAAACAATATTAATTCAAACCTGAAACAGTATTCTTTGACAACTCGCACAATACATCATGAAAAGGAATTGGGTTAAAACAAACAACACAATTATTACTACTTACTTCAGTGGACCAATCTACTATATCTAAAACCACAACAAAACAAAGGTGGCCCACAAGACGATCAAACTTATTTATTTTAATCTTGAGATCTTTTGGGCTATAAATTTACAACAGCAACACCACCAAAACAAAACAAAATATAGATAACTATAAATAAAAAAGTTTCAATAACCAACAACACTAACAATTCATATCTAAGCTCAACACAGTCACCTAAAAACTATTCCTCCAACTAATCAATATTGACAGGCATGTTCTTGTTCCACTGATTATAAAAGTAGTCGGGTACAGTACAGAATGCAACAACTACTCCCTAAGCACACACTTAACGAATGCAAAACCACACAAGGGTTCCTTTCCCCCCTCACAACACGCGTTTCCACTACTTTTAAAATATAACCCAACTAATGAATTAACTTAAATATATGTCAAAATTGTAGCATAAATAACAAATAATATAAGTTGTCTGTAAAATAATACCACTTACCATCCCCCTGCATATCTGAGGTCCACAATGTAAGATTGTCCCTAAGTAATTGCATAATAAGAGTACTATCTTTGTAGCTATCTTCAGCCAGGGTATCCAAGTCTGCAATTGCCTCATCAAAAGCGTTTTTTGCTAGTCTGCAAGCTCTTTCTGGTGAATTAAGAATTTCATAGTAGAAAACGGAAAAATTCAAAGCAAGTCCAAGTCGAATTGGATGTGTTGATGTTAAGTCCTGGTCTGCAATATCTGATGCCGTCTTGTATGCCTTCAACGATTTTTCAGCAGCTTCTTTCCTTTCTGCACTTGTTGCAAATTCTGCCAAGTATCTGTAATAATCCCCTTTCCTGGCAAATACAAAACAAACAACCCAAATCATCTTCACGTTGTATATCAATAAAAATCCTTAATTCACCCAAAGATTTCATTGCAGCTAAAAATGTATCACAACATTTAATGGCATCATAAAGTCTGGCAAAGTGCCAGAGCATATTCTGTTAGAAGTAGGGCCTGTTGTTTAAGACATGAAAAAGAGTAATTAAAAGCAAAAAAATTTGCAACTAGCTAAATTCAGTGCAACATTGCCCAACTCTCATATTCTTATGGATAGTAACAGACTGTTTTTTTTGCAGCTTTTGTAAAGATAAAGATGAATGCAGCCAGCCAAGTTTGGATAGTACATATACAATACACGACAAAAATTTAAAAATTAGAAGTGGATAAAAAGCATTTTCATTTCATATGCATGGAACAAAAAAACTGCTCACAGCTTCATTGAAGTCAGAACTTGAAACATTTTTTTATTTACCAAGGTCATATGTTGTTGAGAAACCAACAATGATGGTAAACAGATATATCCCATCCCCTGAAGCAATGGCTTCACTGAAGCATTCTATATTGATTCCATAACCCAAACCATTTTTTGACAGGTCCTTCATTTTGCTTGTGGTTTGAACTCTATTGAAGGTGATTCTGCTGGTTGCAAATACCTGTCTTGAATTTCTGTTTAGCTTTGTTGGAAATGACAATATATTAAAAACAAAATAAATGTAATTCAAGCACTATTTAAACTGCCAGGTAGTGACTGACCAACCGAGCTGTAAATATTAATCTCAACTATAACCATGCATTCTAAACGGGTTTTTTACCCAAGAAAACTCATTAGCTATGGTGTTCCTTCAGCAAAGCATTGGCACTGACCTTTGATTACTGGTCCACAATGCTAAATCCTGGGAAATGATAACAACATGCCATATACACCTAACTTCAACTCAGGTATCCTAGTACTTGTACAAAGTAAGCCTGAGATACAAGACATGGGGCAGCTGCATGGAGATCTTTATGCTTAACAATTCTTTGCCAAAAATCTTGGCAATGGGTTACATGAAAGAATCAAAGAAGATGTTGTTGGGAGAAATTCTACCCAAGGCACAATGGCATTAGACACCAAGTGTTTACTGGGGGTTGTGGAAAGAACAGGATAGGTTGTGGAGCTAAGTGGTACAAGTCCATAAATGGATTTGAAAGAATGGTCAGAAAGGTTAAATGGTTTGGCAGTTAATATTGAGAAAATAAACTTTTTCATATTAGCTTAAAGCTCCTGGTGACCTGGTAGAAGGTGGAATTGTTTATGTGCATGTTCCATGACTAATAAAATTATGGCTTCAAAAAGAGATCCTACTATTGTACTTCTAGGTTTACAAAATATTTCTTCTCTTTTCAAAATTCAGAAGCAGTTCAATTAGGCAGTTACTTAAATTTTAAAAATTTGTATTGTGCATAAACAACAGCTTGGTGCAGTCTTGTCTTTAAATTACACATGCAGATTTTTTTCTCTTTGGATAAGAAATGGAGTTGATTTGAGTACCACAGCCCTTTTTGTTATGTCCTTTTGTGATTTTGCTGGCTGTTCTGTGGGGTACTTCTATAATTTCAAGTATGTTCTTTACAACTGAGAATTGATGAGCTTTTGCATCACTATGCAACTTTAAAAAAGAAACTCTTTGGCACTGGTTTGACAGCTGTAGCAAAATTTCTGGACCATCTTGTTCCAGTTTGGGGGCCATGTTTTATCTGTATTAGGTTTATTAGAAAGATAACACATACAATTTATATTAGCAGTTATGTTTGATCAAATTAGTTCCTGTATACTTTCATGAATAGCATTATTTTAATGTTTTTTTGCTGTATGATAGGTAATTTTTAAGTGTGTTCTCAACATTTGCCTCTCACAGGGCTTGCAAAAACTCCCATGAATCATTTCATAATGCAGATAGTAACAAGAGTATGAAAAGATCCAGAATATAAGTAGAAAGTTTTGGTACAAAACTATTTTTAAGGGTGGGTGGCTAATAAGGATTTTAAGAAGAGCAATTAGTGGTCACAGAACTTTAATCCTGAATATGGATGTCTGAAGCTGACATACAGGCATGAATATAAACACAAAACATGGTCAAAATGTTCTTGAAGAAGATTAAAAACCTTGTTCAGAAAGTTACACTACTAGACGATAAAAGGCACAGGTTATTGTTTTTCTTAGAAAATTGTTATGGGAAACGGAGTGGGCAACTAACCTTAAACTTCACACTCATATTCTATTTAAAATTTGTGAAATACCACTGGAGCATAAGGTGTGTAAGAAAATTACTGCACCAATGAAACAATTGCTTACTGATGCTGATCTTTGATGGCTGTAAGCAGTGACAATTTAGAAATGGGTTGCAATATTCCTAGAATATNAAAGCTGACATAGCACCTGGTAGAAATTCCTACCTAGAATGGCCACAGCCAGGGCACAGATAGGCGCCATTTGCCAAGCAGTATTTGTGAGCATAATGCCCACGCCTGTCGCTATGAAGCTGACATACAGGCATGAATATAAACACAAAACATGGTCAAAATGTTCTTGAAGAAGATTAAAAACCTTGTTCAGAAAGTTACACTACTAGATGATAAAAGGCACAGGTTATTGTTTTTCTTAGAAAATTGTTATGGGAAACGGAGTGGGCAACTAACCTTAAACTTCACACTCATATTCTATTTAAAATTTGTGAAATACCACTGGAGCATAAGGTGTGTAAGAAAATTACTGCACCAATGAAACAATTGCTTACTGATGCTGATCTTTGATGGCTGTAAGCAGTGACAATTTAGAAATGGGTTGCAATATTCCTAGAATATTAAATGCTTTAGGCTAATACTGGTTCCAGAAAAATATACAGCACTTATTTCTAGGTCCACCAAGGCTTGACAGACAGTATTTACAACATGTGGAGGGGCATACGTTAAAGTAAATATTCAAGAGGGTATTTTCTGAAGCAACAACTTCCCTACAACTGTTTGAGCTGTGTACATATATATCAATGTGTTGTAGAAATTGAAAACTGCTCACTGCCTGATGACACAAATAGGTCAGGAAATGGTTGTTGAAACAAGGAATTACTGAAATGCCAGGTCGGAGGATATTAAGAGTGATGGATATAAATAGCATGGTATACTAGAGTGTTGTTGGGAAATGTAATCTGAAAACTAAAAATATTTAAAATTGACAACTACTGGGTAAGTATTAAGATTAAGGTTACTTTGTGCAGTCATAGTCATACATGGCATTATATGCCAATGCAACTTGGAAGTGCACAAAATGACTCGAGAACAAATTGGATAGCTTTCATAAAAAAATATGAAAGATTCTTGGAATTACAGGGCAAGGAAGTAATGACAAGAGCAAAGGTGATGGAAGCTGGCAGGACACTCAAATTGCCTATGCAGCATCTCATACACCCAGAAAAACCATGAAGACAAATAGTAGGAAAAAAAGATGGGGCAGGCCAGTGACCATATCATAGAGGTCAGAGGAACTGTAACAGTACTTGTTGATAAGCAACTTGAAATATTAATGCTAATGTACCTGGTGATGCTCCAACTAAGGGTAGCCTGAATAAATTTCAAAATACCAACTGTTAAAAAACAAAAACTGCACAGTTGTGTAAGTTACAAAAGGTCACAATGGTGTTGTGTTTTACAGGTTGTTTCTGACAATTTCAAAATCACACGTAGAAAAGCTAGGAATTACTCTCAAAATTGTTGGCTCCACTGAAAACATTTCTGGGAAGTGAAAAAATCATTAGGAAAGTTCTGTTACTGCAGGGGCACTTAAGTATTGCTTTGGGTCCATTGACAACTTACTGTCATCCATCTTCAAACAGCCAGCTAAATCATAAACTATACATGCTCAAGAAATTCAAAACACTACAACAATTTCCTCCCCCCACCCAACTACAATTCTTGCTTTTGTGCTTTAAACTTTAAGGGCAAAAACAAAATACTGCCATTAAGCACATGGGAAATATTACTACTTTGGTATGGGGCAAGAGTTTTTGAAATGGAACAAGAATGGACAGCAATAGTAACACAGAAAGACAATGACTATGAACAAAGTCATCCATTCAAAAATGATGTAAAGAGATATTATCTAAAAGCTAATATATTCAGGGATTAATGAGTTGTGAAATGTGTATACAAATTGAGTAAAAAAGTCTACCCTGGTATATGCAAATCTGAGTTTAAAGGAAGTAGAGAAAACATTTCAAGTTCAACTCTCAAAAAAGCATTTATTTAGCATCTTGAATGGCCAGAAAATTACAAATTAGTTTTTGGTAACAACATTAAAATGGATACGATTGTGGAGTTTTAACACAGATGAATGGTTACCCTTGGCTACAACTACCTCACAGCCACCCTTAAGCAAAGTGTAATGAATGATAGCTTTCCAAAGACCATTAGTGACTGCTTGAAATTAGGTAGGGCACCAGAATGTCTTGTACTGGGCTAGGGGAAAATATTTAGCCTTGGTTCAAGATACTGCACAAAAATACCCAAGCAGTTGTGACAATGCAAGCTTAAAACTTGTTTGACTGAAAAATATTGTTTAATAGATAACCATATCTGCTAGCACTGCTAGAACCCAGAATGAAGCAAGTATTACATGCCCAAGAGCCTCACACCTGACTCAGATCCTCAAGGCAAAATTGTGTTTGATCAAATAATGGACTGGAGAAAGTGGAATAAGGATGTGTGTGAGCAAGGTAGTTATTGGTTAAGCCAATCATGGAGAAATGTACAGAAAAATGAGTTGCAAATTTGTGGCAGAATACAGTATCAATTGGAAGGCATCTTTGGCTAATTAAAACCTGGTTCAAAAAACACGAAGCAGGCAAATGTTTTAATTTGTCCTCAATTCCCAGCACTATCTACTCCTACTGTGCTCCTCTTGCATTCTAGCTATACTTTCCCCCTCTACAAATCAATATCATGCATTGATTTCTGTTCCAAGCTGATTCTTAAGTGTTTAATTTCTTTAGTTGACCTTAATCACATAATTTAAGGTAGTTTTGCAGTCACTCGCATCATTATTGGTCTATGTTGTTCTCTTGCACATATTCCTTATCAATTACAATATCTTGCAAATCAAAGGTTAATGTTTATTAACTTGACTTCTATCTTTTAACGTTAACTGTTTTCATTAATTGATTTCTGTATTTTAAACCAACTTAATAATTACCATTTTGGGAGGACTTTGTAGTAAATGCGTGCCAAAATGCAACAAAACATAAAATTCTGCATTACCTTACGCCACACCCTTCTAGAAGTAACATTAGAATGAATTAAGTACTAAATAACTAGGCATTCCTGTATTATGAAATAGATCAATAGATGAGTAAAGGTTGTCAAGAAAATGAAAAATGGTAAGGCAGGAGGACCTTCAGAGATGATAAAGGAGGGCACAATAGTGGGAACTTAGCAACATTGTAAATCGTTACAAAGAAACAGGAGAAGAGTTTGACAGAGGAAATTATAGAAGATTTAAGTTAATGGATCAAGTTTTTAAAAGTTATCAAGGGGGTCATTTAAAAACAAATCCAGAATGAAAGACATTGACAACTGATGCCATTTTCATTCGGAGACAGTTGCAGGAAAAGTATCTGGCTAAGAAAAGAACATCCTCTTTGCCTTGTTGACTTTGAAAAGACATTTGACAGAGTTCCAAGATATGTGGTGTTTGGTTAAAAACACTCCAGACAATGTGTAAGAATCCAAGGTGTCTTGTGAGAATCAATAGCTCCTTTACCAACAGGTTCAGTATGGGAGTTAGTTTACATCAGGGATCTGTACTGGGCCCTTTCTTTTTATCTGCATCCTGGAGGCATTGTCAGGGGAGTTTCTCAGTGGGTGTCCAGAGGAAATGCTTTATGACGATGACTTAGTTTTGGAATGTGATACTGTTGATGGACTTATAAAAAAGCGAAAATGTGGGAAAGGGTATGGAAAGCAAAGGCTTGAGGGTTAACTTAAAAAAAAGAATAAAGCGATGGTCAGCTGCTCCGATTTTGGTAAGTTTAAAATAAAAGCAAAACTTCAGTGCTCAGTTTGTGGGAAGGGAGAGGGAAACAACCCCATTTTTTGTGTTACATGCAAGCACTGGGTGCATAAAAGGTGCAGTGGGATAAAAGGGTGGTTGACAGCAAACTCCCCTTATAACTGCAATAAGTGTGCTAGTGGAGACCCAAGTGCCAATCTTAAGATTCAAAATGTAAATCTTGATGGTGAAGAAATTAAGTGGTGAAGACATTCTGTTACCTTGGTAATACCATAAACGCCAGTGCAGGG
The DNA here is from genome assembly GCA_003991215.1 of Morbakka virulenta. Classification (NCBI taxonomy): domain Eukaryota; kingdom Metazoa; phylum Cnidaria; class Cubozoa; order Carybdeida; family Carukiidae; genus Morbakka; species Morbakka virulenta. The sequence goes on from RDPX01000032.1 coordinate 1,576,016, forward strand.
GCAGATCCAACTGTGACTGCAAAGGCGAGGAGTGGAAGGAGTAAGTTCTGTAACTATTGCCACTGCTAACCAGTAGAGTTCTATCTTTTCCAACCAAAGGTATAGAGCCTACCAGTCATGTGTAGGCAAAGGTAGGATGCGTGACAGCGAAACATGGCCAGTGAAAGCTGAAGAACTGAGCTGCATGAAAAGAAATGACATGAGAACGATTTGGTGGATGTGTAATGTAACCCTGAAGGCCAGGCTAAGCTCCATGGATCTCAGAAAAGACGGTTTCATTGGTTTGGTCATGTAGAGAGAGAAAATGATGATTGGCTGAAGAACGTATCAATGAAAGGAACTATTATTTAAGGAAGACCAAAGAAAACATAGGAGGAAGTAATAAAATCGGATTTGAAGCAAAACGGTGTCAGCTAAGATCTAGTGAAGTGAGGACTGGCCTGGAAGTCCATTTTATTGAAGCGTCCAACACATGCCAGCATGTAAAATGATGATATGATGACCATGTTCACAGTGCGATGTGGACCAGCATCAGGAGTGGTAAAGAACATTTAGAAGTGTAGTGAAAGGATCCAACAGAAAAGTCGGCCTTAAGGAAATCTCTGCTATTGTATTGAATATTTGCTACCCAAGCAAGACATTATGGGGAATTAACGTTATTGCTGGTAATGGGATAAGTAGAATGAAGTAGAAGTGCTGAAACTCTGGGTCTGGTGACCTAATCTTCAACAAAAACAAAACCAAACCTTTGTGATCAATCTTAGCACTCGCATTGGCATTTAACGCCAATGTGGCAAAATAAGCACTGCCAATAAGAATACAGACCAAAAAAAATGTAATATCTTCGTTATAGAATAAAAGGAAGCAAGTATTAACAATATTGGAAACAGAAAATCAACACCAACTGGACTGTAGAATTGTGGGCCACAGACACTTACTTTAAAACAAAATCTTCATGGTGCAATAATAATAACAACCATATAATGGTGATAATATAATAACGATGACAATATTAACGGTAGCAGAAAAAAAAATCCCATTTGATCCCTGAAGAGCTTTGGGCCAATACAGTTAAGTAAATAATCGATTAAGCGCTCTGGGCCCTTGTTATAAAATATTCCCGAAGACTGAGCGCTTAATTGGATATTTACTGTACCCTGTAAATATGACACAGAAAAAAAATCGAGGAACGTCAGTTAAAATCATATTCACGTCTTGAAAATGTCAAAATAACTTGTAATGTTCCACCAAATCTTTTCAGATACAGTGTTCAGTGCTAACAACTTTTAAACATTCTCGACAGGTGTTGGCATTAACATATTAGGAAATTGTATGTGAACGAAAATTTTTTTTGTTAATGTGGCAAACAGTTCTCTCAGAAATGCTAGGTTACGTTTTCTAAAAAGTTTAAGCTAAGCACCACTTGTCGAGCAGAAGAACATCAATACTATGTTCACGATGGGTCCTGTTTGTATTTCCTTCTTACTTTGATACTCTCAACCAAGTCTGGGCAAATCTGGTTAGAATATTCGTTTTCAAACACTAATAATTCTTCAGTTGTGTGCACCAACACTAGATATTTTTACAGGCTGAAAGCAACCCACCTATTTAAGTAACAAATGACATTCCCACCCGCCTGTTTCTGTATTTTGTGTTGTGTGAAAAAATGGATGACAACACGGGGCAATGGAAACCATGTTCCTGGTTTATCAGTTTATGTGCTGCAAGTAACCTTTAAATAAAGGGTAAAAGTCGAAGGAATTACTTTTAAAAAGAAATCAATTTATCGGTGGCTTAACCTTCGTAAAAACAAGCCAGACCTGCCGGTCCTGTCTCTCATACAACACCCTTGAGTTTTTAACTGTAAAATTTACAGAACTCTATTTCCTCTGATTTTACAAACGCCTGCCTCGGTTCTCTTTCATATTGACATAGAACGGGTGCGTACTATTCTTATGATTTAAGCAGCTATTTCATACCTTGTCTGGGTGTGCACTGACATTTAGCCCAAACTCATAAAACTATACAAGTTCAAAAGTGGCTAGAGTGTTTGCACCTTAAAAGTTTCACAATTATTATTGGTTGCTACGACGAAGAAAACTGGGTTCACAAAAATCTTACTATGTCCATTTAGCCCAGCTCAATTGTTGGAAATATGGGATGGACTGTATGTTCAAATATCAACACAATGGGTTAAATAATTCAGAAAATTACTTACATCTTAGAGTAGAAGACTCTTGACTCACAATTGTTGGCAGCTGGAATTAAATGGTCTTCAAGCAATCCAAGAATGTCAGTACATATTTTTTTCAGCTCTTCTTCTACATCTGTCCTGTATTTTTTTATTCTCTCAAGCTTGTCGTCTTCACCTTTACCTTCCTCTTTGTGCTCAAGGCTTGAAACAATCCTCCAGGAAGCCCTCCTCGCGCCAATGACATTTTTGTAAGCTACAGAAAGCAAATTTCTTTCCTCGACCGTCAATTCCACATCCAGCTTCGCCACTTCCTTCATAGCATCCACCATTTCTATAATATGCAAAATAAAGAAAGCCGTATCAACCATGTTTCACAACACGAAGCGAGGGTAAGGTCTACCATGTACACCATAAAAACATTCCAATTAATGAAGTAAAACTTTCTCGAATTCGCTTGTAAGTGCATATTATATATAGTAAACTAGGTTTGCTAAACGGTAAAATAATCTACATTCATCATTAGTTACAAAGAGCGTAAATGACAGCTTGGCTATATATTTATGGTTCTGGTATTTTATATCAAGAAATATAGTCGGTTTTAATCTTACCGTCGTATCTTTCCGCCTGTTCGGCCAGTTTGGCCATAAAGACATGCTCTTCTCGTTCTGCCATTACTACAGGATTTGAAATTTTTGAGATTGGGACGGATTCCAAAACCGACTAAAAGAACTCTATCCCAAGATGGACGAATCCAAAAGGGCGCGGTTAGGAATCCTGTTTGAGAATCAACTCAAAGGTAATGGCGACTCTTTCGTCACGTGACCATGACGTTGCCGTTGCTCTGGAGACAATTGGAAGAGGGTCACTCACAGTCAAGAAATAAAACTGCCCCAAAGGAGCCTCCACCCACTTTGCCTCTTAGTACAAAAAATGGTTAATTTTTACTAACAAATACAATATAGCAAACGAATAAAATTGTTGTATTTGGTGATTGGAACATTTCGCACTTTATGATGGCATATGAACATAATGCAAATTAACGTCGTCAAAGGAAAGTGACTTTTTCTCAGGGGCCACTGTGAGGCCGGCCGTGCTCCCAGAAAACAATGGAAAGTCCTAGACTTTGTTAAATTTAAAAAGCAAACTCAACGAAACTCTGTCGATAGTGTTTTATGACTATTTAGTCGTAATTGTTCGTAGGGTAATTGATTCTGATCTTTTAGAATTTAGTGAAATTATCATATCGGTACCAGTGTTGGTCTAATTATCCCAAAATTTCGTAAATCTCCAAGGCAGTTCACCAACTGGTTTTCTAAGTCGAGCTTAAATAATTGTACAGGCTTTTCAGAATTTCTCGTCTGCTCAAAAACCTTAATCTTAATCGGCAGCCAGAGAAATCGAAAGAATGACACCNTTAAAAAGCAAACTCAACGAAACTCTGTCGATAGTGTTTTATGACTATTTAGTCGTAATTGTTCGTAGGGTAATTGATTCTGATCTTTTAGAATTTAGTGAAATTATCATATCGGTACCAGTGTTGGTCTAATTATCCCAAAATTTCGTAAATCTCCAAGGCAGTTCACCAACTGGTTTTCTAAGTCGAGCTTAAATAATTGTACAGGCTTTTCAGAATTTCTCGTCTGCTCAAAAACCTTAATCTTAATCGGCAGCCAGAGAAATCGAAAGAATGACACCTATCGGTATGTGTTGCAGACCAGTTTTATTCTTGAAAATGGCTCTTTCTACCACATCTTGTTCCAAGCCATCAGGAGTCATTCAGTTTAACTTTTTTGTCTGAGGAAGTCCATCACAAGTGACCAGTTAGTCAGTTGAATGTATTACTTCTGACTGGAACACGTAAGAAAGGATCTTAGTGTGAGAACAGATGAGTTCCATGATTTCATTCCGAGTTTCTTTTCTCAAGTTTTAACTTTTTTGAAGGTCTCATTTGATCATTGATGTTGAACAGAGAAATTGCAAATCTGCTTTGACTGTATGCTACCGTTTTCAAAGAAAATGCCAGCAAAATGTTTTATTTTTGCTTGAATGCTGTTTTTCACTAATAATAATGGTAACTTACGCAAGGGAACGGAATAATTTTGAAAATAAAAAGGCCTGAAGCAGTAAGTGGAAGTTTGCTTTGTGCTCATGGCTGACTTTTACCATTCCATTCATGTGATTTTGTTAATATTTTGTTTACATCCAACAATAAATTTCTGGGTCTTTTTCACTCAATATTAGAATCAGAAGCCTTATGGTCTTAAAAAATAAAATTCAAAAATATGCTTGTTTGGTTGGTCGGATTTTTCTATATTAAGTGATATAGTTGTTGATTTTTTAGTTTCCTTTATGCTTATAACATCAAAGGTTCCATGTCAGCCCAAGCGATCAGTTAAAGAAATAAGTGAAAGCTTGATCCAGTGGATCGTGATAGATTGTTTGGATTGTCTTTTGAGGGTTTTTTTGAAAACCGGCATGACAAAATCAAGATGCATTACCTGTCTCATAAAAGTCTAATGAGTTTTGAAAGGTTTTCATTTTGGCTTTTTTTGCTAAAGTCATGCCTGATCAGCTATAAAATTTGATTTCATGTCAAATAGAGGAAATTTATCACGGGCAACGAGCCCGAAATAAAATAGTCTCCTTTGACAGTCAGTCATGAGAATCTCCCTCTGAAGAGTCTTTGTTGAATCAACCAACATTGTTAACTCGGCAGACATGTTAAAATCTGTAAGTGCTGCTCAGGCAAGGTATGAAGAGTCCTAAACACAATATGACAAGCAGAAAAAAATATTGTGAAAAGGTTTTGAAATCGCATGGCTATTATAAATGACAAGGAAGAAGTAGAAAGTTAAAATCTGCTCTTCAGAAAAAATGTGCATGCATTGATTAAGAACGATGGGAGTTGGATTCAGGTTAAAAGCTTGATATGTAACTGTTAAGTATTAAGAATGATACTTTTAAATTGTGGAGATTCTCTTGACCCTGATCTTGTGGAGTTCTTGAACAGACACACAAAATATAATGCAATCTTGAAGTTGGTGTTGATTTTCCTTTTCCAAGCTGGATTGATACAGGTCTCCTTCATACATTTGCCCTGGTAAAAAGTGTAAATAGTCGGAGTCATTGAGTTCCTCAATAAATCACAAAATAAAGTCCACCATTTGATCAATAATTGATTCGAAGGACAGACAAGGGGAGATCAAATGCTATTGCTCAAGACAATAGAGAAGTAATCAAACAAGTGAAGGGAAATGGAGGACTGATTACTTTGGTATTTTTTCTTCAGCAACTTTTCTTGGTTGTTCATTGATTATTTGTTTTTTCTTTTGTCTATGGTCCTCGCCATTTGGAAAGAGAGCTTGCTCTGTTTCTGATTTTGTGTTTTCTCATAGGAGATAAGAGGAACGGCGGCACAAGTATTCATTTAAGGGTGGGAGGGAAGGAGGGGGTAAGAATTTTTTTTAATGAAGAGCTTTCTATAACTTTTATTCCTAAAATATGCAGATAAGCAAAAAACAAAATAGCAATACATACGTTTACAGCTTTTTTTCAGATGGTGGAAAAGTCAAGGAAGTAAATGACTTCAAAAACGAAATGGATAAAACATCTCCAAATCTATACGTCTTTCACGGTAAAACAACCATTTGCGTTCTTTTGATATAAATGTTGCTACACAAATTCGTTTGCCACATCAGTAAGTCATATTTAGTCACAAAGGGATTTTTTGTCATAAAAAATCGTTAAGTATTTTTGGTCCCATTCTTGATCGTAACCAAGCCTTGATCCTACTCAACATTGAAAATTATCTTTCAGGTGTGGCAAAATTAGCACCTGCAGTCAAAACAATTCTGATGAAGTGGTACCATTTTCGATCAACTTGCGTTTCTCTCGTGATAATGACTTCAACACTTTGACTACTTATTCCAAATTGGCGGGCTTGGATTCAAAGATCATTGAAAGCAGTTGAAGCTCTGCATTGAGTGATTCTGCATCATTATTACCCTTGAAATGGGTTTGCACCACCTTCAACTCATCGTCAACATTCTCCTTTGCTTAGGCTTTTAAAAACAACTGCTTCATATGTGCAAATAGCTTAAATGTTGGTTGATCGAATCTGTCTTTGATACCATTGACGACAGAATCAAGGGTTTCCTAGTAAACTTCGTGGCCTTTTGGCTAAGATCAAGTGTAGAGGTCTGGTCTTTCCTTGGTCAGCGCTTCGGCTGAAGGGCCAAACCATGTAGGACAAGTGGTCTCGAGATGCTTGAGCACTGGCTGAAGACCAACCCAAGAGGAAGGGCCTTTCCACGGAGGGTCCTGGAGGGGCGATCTGTATGTAAGGCATTTTATGTTGTCTTGCGTGCTTTCTGTCCCACTTTTTCTTGATTTGTTGCTTCCTTTCTGATATTTCATAAATGGGAATCTGTGAAGACAAAAATGGGCCCACTGTTTACCAGGGGTACCATCAATGAACGACCAAGTAAACTGGTGTGTAATACCCGTGAGGATTTTTCGTGCAATATGCTGCCTCTGTTGTCTCTTCGTTTCCCTTAACGTTTTGAGTTGTTTAATAGTTGGGTCGTCTTCGCTCTCTTGGAAGTGCTGGTGGTAAAATTGCCAAAAACATTATATTTTCGTAAAGTAGGCTAAAATCACGGTCGTTCCTCATTTTTTTCAACATTTGAACGGTTAAATCGGGAAGTTCTCCTCCTCTTAGGGCAGACATCCCTTCTCTTTTTCAACTTTTGGAGAGATTGTCCATGACTGCGTACAAACGCTGGCACAGATGCAAACCGAAATAAAAGCTGAACAACTTCATTTGGGTTTTCCACCCAACAATGCATGACCTTGTTTCAAAATCCATATTTTCCTCTAATGATTGCTCCCACACTTCCAGCAAGCTCTCGTAGTTGTCAATGACTTTTAAAAACACTTTACCCTAAATGTCCAACTCGTCACGCAAAGTTTATCCAGCTTTAGGTGACCGGATATTTATGACTGTTTCAATTCTCCCTCGCCGTTTTCCGCTATTCTTCCTAGGATCTTTTCTCGCTTAGGTGAATAATTCACCAGTACACATATCTCACCCGCAGTCCCTATTAGATCACAGAGAACTGCACAATCGTTTGTTAGTGATTTCATAGGTAGGCTCAGAGAGTGACCCTGGCATTGACTTACCATAGGTTTCGGTTGCTCCACGAGAATGTCTGTTGAGACTCCAGATCGCTTCCCCGCCACATTTCTTTCTTCATCATACGTCTGGCCAAGGCAATCATTCATATTCAAGTGACACCTTAACAGAATGTTCATAATTGCATTAATTATGGCATTGCTTTTTTGATGTTGTCAAGTTCGTAAAATCCGATAGAGTCTTCTGACACCCCAAAATCGTCATCTACAGATCTCACACAAAACGACAATTGTTCAATATTGTTGACATCCGTTTCTTCATCAGCCATAATTAATGAGAATTTATGACCGCGAATGGTTGAAACTTTTATTTTTTAAACTTTGGCGGGCATGACGTGTGGCAATTTATTCTGAATGTTGTGAGGAATTTACTTGTGTCCAAAATGTCTTTACAAATGTTTGCTCATACTCCCATCTTTTATCTTAAGAAGATACTAGAATTGAGTCAGATAATCATTATTATCAATACCTTGCAATGATATTCCTTGTCGAGGAAGATATCTGAGGCATCTGATAACATCAAGCAAAAATTTTTGCTTAACTTTTCTCCGCTTTGTCAGCTGACTTTTGTTCATTTCTCCAACGTCACTACATTGAGAAACAGCCAAGTGCTAAAATGATGGGGTCTGGTGACAAGCAGATACTTTGTGGTTGTAAAAACATTTAGCTGTCTTTTTCCAAGCGAAATTGCCTTTGGATATGTAAGTTGCCTCCTTGTTTTCTGATCTTTTAATTTGGCGCATATTTCTTGAAAATGCCAATAAAAGCATAATACGCAGTCGTTCCTAAACCAAAAATGGAAAAATTCTTTAGCTTACTTAAAAATCATAAGGGTGCAATTCAAGATGACATCTATACTCCGTGGAGGAAGCACTGCCTAAGACATTTTAAACATCAAAACATTCAGCAAAGCACAATTGGACATTGCATTTCCCCCCGGATTCATTTGGAAAAAGTTTTTGCCTCCACAATTTTACACAGAAGACAATCGTTTTAAGAGTTTGAAGGTTTTGGTCATNTTCTGATCTTTTAATTTGGCGCATATTTCTTGAAAATGCCAATAAAAGCATAATACGCAGTCGTTCCTAAACCAAAAATGGAAAAATTCTTTAGCTTACTTAAAAATCATAAGGGTGCAATTCAAGATGACATCTATACTCCGTGGAGGAAGCACTACCTAAGACATTTTAAACATCAAAACATTCAGCAAAGCACAATTGGACATTGCATTTCCCCCCGGATTCATTTGGAAAAAGTTTTTGCCTCCACAATTTTACACAGAAGACAATCGTTTTAAGAGTTTGAAGGTTTTGGTCATTTTCTGTCCTGTGCAAGGGTTGTCTAAAAATGGTGCAGTTTCCTGACAATTCGAAACCGATGTCCATATTGACCTCACCTAAACGTGAACTTCATCAAACTTTTGTCTCCCTTGCCTTTCACTTGGTTTTCCATTTAATGTTTTGAACATATAAAATGAACTTAATCAAACCCTCTCGGTTTTGATTAAATTGCTTCATTCTCAAAACCGAGGTGCTCATATTCTTCGGCCAAAGTGGGCTGACCTCTAAGGGATGTAGAGGAAAAACATTTTATATTATACTTATTTCATACCATGGCAAATCTGGATTAAAGTTTCATTACCTCTCCAAAAATTTCCTTCTACCCCGTCGCACCATCATTGAATGATTTGATTGCATCCTAAACTGAGATGAAAAAAAATTTTTTTGGTTGAAAGAAAGTCAAACAAGAAAGGAACATTCGAAAACTTTACCTTTCACCAAAATGAAGCCAGAAAAATTTGCAAACCAACTTGCTTGACAGAAGCACAGTGTATCTCCACTAGTTGATATCGAAAAATCGTATTCCGCGTGGTTTCTTGCCAATTTCAGGCTTTATTCTGCGATGTTTGTTGCTTCGACAGTGTTTTGTTTAATTAAAACAACTGAGCGATCAACTTCTGGCTGTTTTTACCCATTGTTCCCAACAGTGGAAGGCGCATTATCATTCAGCGAAGCAAACAAATAGAAAACGAAAAAGGAAATGCGTCTTGAGCGCAAAGCAATATTTACACTGACAGATTAATAGTTGAAATAATTTCCTTTCATGTTTCATATTCCGCTTGGTGCTCCCTCCGCCAAGGATGCTTTCAACAGATCGAGGACCCTCTTTACAGACAGGAAACTACAAATAAAGCTCATGATCCATTCTCCTGAAAACATGTCTGCTCAACACTCCTCTATGGTTGCGAGTCATGAACATTGACAACTGAACTTCAACATCATATTGAAGTAGCAGAGATGTGGCGTCATCCCAAGATGCTACGCATCTCATATGTCGACAGGGTCAGAAATAATGATGTGCTAAAACGAATAAGAAGTGAACACGAATTCCTAGAAACCATTAATAACATACAGATGATACTTATGGGCAACTCAGTGATAAAGAAAGGACTGGAACATGTTGTTTTCTCCGATAGGATGTTTGGAAAACGTACAAAAGAAGTACAAGAGATCATATATTTGGAGAATTCAATTGGGGAAATAATGCAAACCAGTGATGACACTTTGTCCTGGGTATGACATTAAACTGCATCCAGTGATGTGTCTACTGTTGGGGATAGTAGAGCGGCCCTTAAAAATCACTGCTTTCAGGTCCACCCTGACCCGGAGTGGTAGTACCTGCAAGGATCCCTGATATGGGTTACATATCTTCCACAAGGGCAAAAGGAGCTCAACAGCCTTAGAAGGCTGTTGAGCTCCTTCTGAATCTTTCTACAGATGGTATCTCGACAAAAATACTGAGCGGATGCCAACGGCAAACCACCGCTCTAAATTGCCAAGAAAATCATAGACATGTATACCACTTTAAATGAAGCGCAAAGGGAATTAATGGACATTTTTACCACTTTGCTCCGTACGGCAGCCCATGAGCAGCAGGTGGCATCGGATTGTCATCAGACTAATGTGTGTAGCACAACGAAACAACCATTGAAAATTAGAACATGGAATGTAAGAAAATTGTTTCAAAGTGAGAAGATAAACAGTGTGAAAGAACGAACAGCGATGACTTCAACAGTGATGATTTCAGGCTATTATATTCACGTGGAGTTAAAACACGAAAGAGGAGCAGCTGTGATACTTGACAAAGAAAGCGCGAAGAGCTTGGTAGGATGGTGGGCTTTGTCAAATAGAAACATGCTAATAAAAGTGAAAGGAAAACAAGCAGATATCAGCATCATTCAACTATATGCACCAACAATCAGAAGCAGGGAAGAAGAAATTGAGGAGTTCTACGAAATATTGGAGAGGGCAAACAAAACAATGCAAGTCTACGAATGCTACGATCATAATGGTTGATCTAAATGCAAAGGTAGGGAGAGAACCAGATGGAGAAACTGTTGGAAAGTTTGGTCTGGGCACACACACACAAAAAGGAGAAAAATGTATTTAATGTTGTGAAGCAAATAAATATGTATAAACCAACACATGGTACGAGGAACATCCACGCAGATTGTGGACATGGCGAAGTCCGTGAGACGATGTCAAGAATCAGATTGACTACAGTTCCATTAAGAAACGATATAGGAGTGCAATTCAACAATCAAAGACATACACAAAAGCAGACTGTGACAGTGTTCACAACCCAGTCATATACAACTTAACGGTTAGGGTGAAGACAACCAAGAAAAGAATGACAATACCAAGAATGGAGTACAGAATCTTGCTAGAAAAACAAACCATCCAAGAAGAATACGCTGTAACTGTCCAGAACCGATTTGAAATGCTTTAAAACCGAAGGAAAGCGAAGTGGAAAACTTTTAAAGAAGCAACAGTATCTGCAGCAAAGGAGGCTGTGCCTAAAATTAGAAGAAATCAAAGAACAAGTGGATGACAAAGGAGGTCTTGGACAAAATGCTCTCCAGACAACAGATTTCCAATCGCAGAAGTAAAGAGTACAAGCTGGCGAATGAGGAAATCAAAATGAAATGCAGGGAAGCCAAAGAGATCTGGCTTACCAAACAGTGCAAAGAGTTTAAAAGGTGGAAAACCAATGAACCGGGTGCTATACACAGAATGATTAAGAAAATAAGTGGTTTCAAAGGTTGTTTTTCTGCAGGTTGCATAAAATCAAAGGATAGAGAAGTCATATTGGAAAGGGATAAAATCCTTGAACGTTGGACAGAATACATCACAGAACCTTTTTCCAGATGACAGGGGTAACAAGCTAGAAATAAGAAAAACCATGGAGGGGCCGAAAATCCTAAGATCAGAAGTTAGAGCTGCATTAACAAAACGAAAAGTAATGAGGCTGCAGGACTCGACGAAATTATGACCAAGATGATTGTTGCACTAGAAGACTTTGGTGTAGAAGAGCTTACTGGTCTTCTCAATAAGGTGTATGGCAGCGAAGAAATCCCAGGGGACCTCAGTAAATCAATCTTCACAAGCCTCTCAAAGAAACCTGGTGCATTTGAATGTGAAATGCAGAGAGCAATTACCTTAATGAGCCACGTGATAAAAATTATGCTTCTCATTTTGATGATGAGAGCAGGAAGCAGGATGAGAATTGAGATAGGCAAAGAATAGTTTGGGTTCGCTGGCACAAGGAATGCGATCTTTGTTCTGAGAATACTATCAAAAAGAGCTACTGTGATGCAGAAAGAACGTTTGATATGTGTGCGTTATCGATTACACAAAGGCATTTAATAAAGTGCAGCATGAAGAGGTTTTGAACATACTAGAATGTTCAGTTCTGGGTGGAAAAGATTTAAGAGTCTTGCGCAATTTTTACTCGGAGCAAGCATAGTGTATATGAATAGGAAATGACACAAGCTCATACAACAACATTAGAAGAGGTGTTCGACAGGGATGTGTGCTTAGCCCAGACCTTTTCAACCTTTACAGCGAGATTATTATTATTATTCGAGAAATAATACCAGTAGAGGGGGTTCTCGTCGGAGGACACAATATTAACAACCTGAGAGATGCCAACGATACGGTCTTGATTGCAGAGTCAGAAAAAATGCCAGAAGAGATACTGGACAAAGTGGTTGAATCCAGCAAAAAGAAAGGGCTTACCATAAACTGCAAGAAGACAGAGTGTATGATAATTAGTAAACAAAAAACAAACAAACAGCGCAGGGTACTGATCCGTGACGCCCTAATAAATCAGGTACATAATTTGTATTATCTTGGTAGCATGATAACTGAAAATGGCAAATGTTACCAGAACAACGAAATTTCTATGACGAATAAGAGCAGACTAATGAACTACTATGTGTTTTCCATTGCGTATGGCAGAGAATGCTGGACCCTGTCGCAAAGTATGGAGAAACGAATAGAAGCAGCAGAAATGTGGTTTCTCAAATCAGGAAGTGTTGGAGAGTAGAAAGTGGACCTTGTGTTTACTTTCTGCAGCCTCGTAACTCTGGCTTTCCCTATTTTGTCCTTTAGTCCTCATACTCCACTGGTGATGTTTCTGACAAAGGGGGTAAGAATTTCTGTTATCATGGTCAGTTGTTGTTTATTGTGAGTGGTATGTGGAGATGCTATGAGGTTTTTCTTTGACACCATATCACTAATAAGGATGCTGGAGGTAAACGTTTAGCTGGTTTGACGTTATCCGCCTGATAGTACAGGGGCCCGAATCTTGGAGTAACCCCCAAGGAGCTGTCCTATCAGCAGGTGTAAAATATCGGGGCTGCTGTATTGCCAATTTGTGAATGGAGTCTGAGCCATGCAGTAGTTTCCGGTGTCGCCCCTCGATGCCACGTTAGTGGAAAATGCTACGGCTCTTCTTTCTTCAATGGTTCTCAAAGATAGTTCATTCAATCTCTCTGTGTCTGCTTACAGTACATCTACTGACCTCCTCCACATATTTCTACAATGACTTTTTCTCAAACAAATAATAAGTGCAAACCCAGCTCCTCTGACTTGTTGTTTCTTTGTGAAACTGGCATTAGCCCATCAAATTCTGTTGATGATTTCAACAAGATTCCAGGTTATTCTACCATGGCTACTACACACGACGTACAAAACCGCCATGGCCATGGAACTTGTGCCTACATCAAAGACGGTTTTCCATGTGGTAGGAGCATTTCAAATGAAGTTCCCGAGTTACCTTATATGTGTTTCCGTGTAGCTCTTGTTCACAGCACTAATTTCATTTTTGCCCTCTGTCTTCACCCAGACGATGGAGTTACTGTCATTGAACAAATCTCTGAAAAAATTGACAAGGTTCTCTCTGAATATCCTTTTGCTAACATTTATATTTGTGGTGACTTTAATGTTCACAATGTCGAATGGCTAGTCTATTCTAACAAGACTGATGATGAAGGAAGTTTTTGTCATGAATTTTCTTCTACTTGCGAGTTAACCCAAGTTGTAGATAAACCCACCCGCGTACCTGATATTGATGGACATTTTGCAAGCCTTCTTGATCTTTTTTTGACAACTTGCCCAGAACAGTGTACACCTACTGTTCTATCTCCTTTGAGATCTTCTTTCTGATCGCTCAGTTGTTTCCATTAAAATAAAATCTAAATTCAAAGAATCCCCTGATGTCCCTTTCCATCGCAGTGTGTATCGATACACAAAGTCTGATTGGGATTGCTTTAGGTCTTTTATCTCTGAAATTCCTTAATTTTCAAAAAGAACGTGTCCCTTATTGCCACTGATATATCTAGTTGGTTAATCGCTGCCATCGAGAGCTTTGTACTTTGTAAAAAATTCCAACAGAGACCAAACAGCCAGCCATGGTATACCCCTGAATGTGCTGCTGCCATTGTACACCGAAATCACTACTCCCATCTCTATCATCGGAACAGATACCATGAAACCAAAGCTGCGTTTAGAATCGCTCGGAACCACTGCAGATGGATTATAAGAAATGCAATATCCTATGTCCAATCTGTTAATTCTAAAATTGCTGAGCAGAGACTTGGCCCTCGAGAGTTTTTTTTTGGGGGGGAGGAGGGGGGGAACAAACAAAGTACTGAACGGGTGTAAAACCTCTATTCCAACCATCATTAACGGCCCTGACGTGATTTCTCAGCTTCTGACAAGCCAAAGCTTTTTTCAACTATATTTGTTTCAAATTCCACTCTTGACGATCAAGGACATCCACTTCCGAAATTTCCACCATTGACTATAAATACACTAAGCGATATCCGTTTAACTGTCAGGGAAGTTGCCAAACTTATCAAGAACCTTGATTCCAGGAAGGCAACTGGTCCTGACAATATTTCAGCCATTGCCCTTAAGAATCTGTTGACAGAACTTGCTCCTATCCTTACGAAGCTATTCAATCGTTGCTTAAAAGAGAAATGCTTTCCATCCTTGGAAAATTTCATCAGTCTGCCCAGTATTCCAAAATACTGGGGAACAGTCATCTTCATCTCAGTATAGACTAATCAGTCTCCTTAGTGTCATTAGTAAGTTGTTTGAATCCTTGATAAACCAAGCAATTGTCAATCACTCCATCCAAAACAATCTACTTAGTGACAAGCAATATGGATTTTATACAGCAAGGTCAGCTGCTGATGTGCTGACTGTGATATCTCATAGGATCAATGAATCTCTTGATTGAGTCTTTTTTTCTACGGCAGTGGCTCTGGACATATCAAAAGCCTTTGATAAGGTCTGGCACAAAGGGTTGCTTCACAAACTTGGTAGCTATGGAATATCTGGCAATGTGTTCTCAACGATCAGATCATTTCTCTCTGATAGGTCTATGAAAGTAGTTGTTAATGGGCAGAAATCCGAAGCACATTGTATCAACGCCGGTGTTTCTGAAGGTTCAATTCTAGGCCCAACTCTCTTCTTGATTTTCATTAATGATCTTTCATTCTAAGATCATTTGTTGACATCTATGCAGACGACAGAGCTGTCTATGGCTGCACCTCGAAGAGCATTGGTGATCAAGGACATGCGGATTTCCTTTCTTCTGATCTGGGGTATGTAGTGGAATGGGGGAATAAATGGCGTGTTACTTTTCACACCTCTAAAACCAAGCTTCTCTCCTTTCTCCACCTACGTTCAGATCCTAGATTTGTTTCAGTTGAAATGAATGGCTCTCTTCTTGAAGAAGCCCCTTGTTGTGATAAGCTTCTAGAACTGACTTTCACTCCTAATCTAAAGTGAAATACTTACATCCAATCTATTGCTAAGGCTGCTGGTAAAATGGTTGGATCTTTCTACCGCTTCAGAAAGTATTTGACGCCTGATGCAATCCTCTGCTTGTCCAAAAGTTAGATACGCCCTAAGATGGAGTACTGCTGTCACATCTAGGAAGGTGCTTGCCGGAGCATACTTTCTTGCCTTGACAGAGTTCAAAATCGACTTCGCAATCTTGTTGGAGATGATCTGTTCAGTTCTCTACAGTCCCTTTCTCACAAAAGAGACGTTGCTAGTCTTTCTCCACTCTATCAGTATTTCCATGGTAAGTGCTCGACTAAGCTTCCTCCTCGTAAGACTTTTACAGCAAGAACGCGTCTTGCTACCACTGCTGCAAAGAATTTCCCTTTCTTCCTCCATGTGTCTAACATCAAACGGAATTTCCATGAAAAGTGTTTTTTCCAAAAACCTCCCATCTGTGGAACACTTTGCCACAAGATTGTTTTCCGGAAGACTATAACATGGACATCTTCAAATCAAATGTTTTATTTCAAATTTTATTCATTCATTTATATCTTTTGTCCCTTTCACAATACTTATCATCATCCACCTGTCAGTCTATCCATCACATTAACCTTCATCCTCGAGTGGCTTTTAGCCTTGATGTGTGGTGACTCACTAGTACATAAAAAAGGGGAAAAAGAAAAAAAAGAAAAATAGAGCAGGAACAAAACCTTTTCTTCAAGAAACCATCCGAAAAAGACATTGGGAATTTTCGGGACATGTAATATGGAAGGGAGAGTTAGAACATCTTAGTGTGACAGACAAAATCAACGGAAAACGAAGCAGGGAGAGACAAAAATTTAATATACTTATTAACTATGTCAAGCCAAATGTTTATGAATACATTTCCGAATGTGAAACTTATAAACTGGCAATAGAAATATTCAAATCTACTGATGTCAAGCTTCCAAAATGCAATACTTGCAAGACATATGGCATGCACAAGAAAGCAAAATCATGGTGAAACAGTTGATAAGTTCCTCAATAAACTTTAAGTCCTCGCCAAGTTTTGTGATTTTATCCCAGTTAGTGCCAAACACTATAAGTTGGATATGATAATATAATATAAATACATTCTTGTCTAATATTATTCATCAAAGACCTCTTGAAAGCAAGACCTTAGATTTACAAACAGTGCTTCATAAGCCCAGACCTCTCAGTACAGCTCAAGAATTTTCAAATTTTCACCAAGATCCTCTGAGCACCAGTGCTGTCCTCTAGAAAATGGAAGTTTTTAAGCAAAATAACCATAGCATTGATAAAATGAGTGATGGAAATGCAGCAGTTCTATCTAAACTGACTAAGAATTCTGCAGCAACTCTTGTTATCTAAGGAGTAAATGACCAATTCAGAAAACTTGGTGTGTAAATTGAAGCGTTCATTGTATGGACTCAAGCAAAGTTCACGTTGCTGGAATCAAAGATTTACAACGAGTTTACAAGGCTTCGGTTTCGAAAGATGTGAAAGTGACTATTGTGTTTTTGTTAAAAAGGATCCTCTGATTTTAATCACAGTCTATGTCGATGATTTATTGTTAATGACAGAAAATTCATTACAGATGCAACAGTTAAAGTCTGATTTGATTAAAGAATTTAAAATGATTGATGTGGGACCATTACATTATATTCTTGTTGTAGCAATTAAACAAACTGCAGATGGAATTCATCTTAATCAAGAAGCTTACATCAAGAATATGTTTCAAATTGGAAGGTGCAAAGACAGTTGCTATGCCTGCTGATCCAAATGTTGTTTTGTGTAAAAGTGATGGGTCTGAAAGCGTTGATCAAAAGAACTATCAGTCAATGATTGAAAGTTTACTTTATGCTGCATTAGCAACCAGCTCAGACATTCAATTTGCAGTGGGAGCTTGTTCTCGTTACAATTCTTGCCCCACCCAAATGTACCTCACAGCTGCAAAAAGATTTGTTCGCAATCTAAAAGGTACAGAGACAAAACGTTTGTTTCACATGCGTGGATCAAGTGAGCTTTTATATTATGCAGATGCAGATTTTCTAGAGACATTGATAACAGAATCTCTACATCAGGATACGTGTTTATGTTAAGTGGAGCTCCAATAAGCTGGTTCAATGGCAAACAAAGGACAGTCAGTCTATCTACAGCAAATGCAGAGTATATTGCATTGAGTGAAGATGCAAGAGAAGGTTTATTTCTAAAGCAAATGTTTGGCGAAATCGGAGTAGAGATAGGCACAGTGCTGATAATGCAAGATAATCAAGCTACTATTGCAATGACAAGAAATCCAGTGCACCATAAGAGATCAAAGCACATTGACATTAAATATCACTTTGTAAGGAATGAAGTAGCAAGGAAAAACATCAAATTGCAATCCTGTGACTCAAAGTCAATGATAGCTGATATACTAACAAAGCCGTTGCCTAGAGACTGTTTTCAGCGCCTGTCGGAAAGTATGGGACTGGTGCCTCAGGTCTAAATAAGAGAATGTTAGAGATTGTGCAGCCCAGTGACACCAGTGTCTCGGTACAGCGGTTGCCCCTGTCTGTCCTGCCAATCACTTTAGCCTATTTTTGTCTTTTGTTTTGGATTTAGTTAGTTTGATTTGCACGAGCTATGTTGTTACCATTGATTACAATTTATGTAAATCATATCGTGTCGTATTTGTTTATGTGTTTCTCGCTGCTGATACTTTATAACAAGAAATACAATGACAACTTTTGTACGTCTGCTGTTATTCTCCAATTGTGAGGTTATAAGATTTGGTGAGTTCAATGCTGGTAAAACTGACCTCCAGAATAACTGTTACTCTATTGACAAATGTTTAAAAATTGGTAGACCTTTACAATGAGTTTTTTGAAATTATGTTTCTATGTAAATGCCATACCCAGAACAATAGAATGCTATTAAAAGTATTATTGACATTGCAATTGCAATTGTGCCAGTAATACATGTGATTTATATATTGATAATTTTATCTGTTAAATAAAGAAAACATTGGATAACAATAATTAAGTTATGGACCATCAAGCTCTTTGAAAAGTACTAGTCGAATCATTATCAGTAAATAGAGTCTAAGAGAACCCAAACTCTAGGCAATTTGCTGAATACACAAACTTCCAGATCAGTATAGCAAACATAAGGGTTGATATGGTGCACCACTTGATTGGTAATCCCTTAGCTTGTTTTTTTGTTCAAATTCTATTCAAGCAGTTTTTAAAGCCTTGTTGTAAATTATACTCAGTTTATGCAATGACTAAAGAATGAAACCTGTAGTTAATTACTTTAAAACATGTATTTTTATTACTTTATTTACTGGAGACATTTGTAAGACAATTTGATTTTGCCTCCCATTCTTCATTATCAAAAGGCCATAAGAGCATACTAAATGTATTACTTTAACATTTTGTGATGATCTTTGGCGTTGTGGCTTCCTGTAAAAATCCCAGCAATGTTTCATTTACATAAAGTTTACTTGAACTTGCTTTTGGCTCTTTTATAATTTTATTAACTCCAAGTTATGATTATTTTACTGAGTATTTTGTATGAATTCATAGTAACTGTTTTATAATTGTTACAGTCTACAAGTGTGGCACTTTTTATCTTCCATTACTTCCTCCATTATTTCCTTTTACATGCCACAATAACAACCTGTGAAAATAAGAAATACAAGCATAAGCACTGGGATGAGTAGATTTGACATTATTAATGAAAAAAGGGGGAAGATTCATGGAATTCTGATGTTATTTTCTTTGCATAACCCCCCTACGCTGAATGTGAAATGCTGGTACATCTATATTTGTAAAACTCAAAAGCTTATGTCTTTGTGGTCCAGCCAACGTAGGATGCTTCAAATTGGCATCAGGTTACTTCAAAATCCTACACTGATCAATGGTTTGTAATTTATAGACATGACTGCTGGGCAGTCACCAGGGCCCAAACTTTGGTGATTTTTGTCCTTAATCAAAGCGAAAGACCCACAACTGAAAACTGCAATCAACCAAATGGAGTAGAACGTTCATAACACTTTGCTGAATATAGGCTATGTGATTTTTCAATATTATCATACAAGGGGCCCATAACAACGGTTTTGTTGGTCAGTTCTTCAAGATAAAGACCTATAATTGACAAATGAATTTGTGCAGGCAACATGGAAAACAGTTTGCTCGGGGTATCATGCAGCTCTACAGTGAACAGACCCTCATATTTTTGGATATTACCAACGAAAAATTCTCCAGACCATCAAGTCATCTTTCCCTGTTTTTAAAGATAGAAATCTACAATTCGAAAATGGATTTAATCAGAAGTTGTCCAGCAACCCGTAAATTACATGGGAGGTTCAAGTTAGATTTCTATCATGAGAGCAATGATACAACATTTATTTAACAACCTGGGAGGGTACCACTGCTAGTTGTGAATAAATAAAGTAAATGTTAATAAAACCATCACCAATCCGTGAGTTAGGCCAGAAACACAAAATTGGACTGAAACAGCTGCAACATATTATGGCTCACTGCTTAAAGATTTCAACATTGCAGACTTGATTAAAAGTCACATTTTGTGGATCAAAACACTGAAACCCAATTAACAAGATTGGATGTGAAATAGCAGCCCAGCAATGTAGTTCCAGGTTCTGTTCAACCCTACTTAAACCACTCAAATTTTCCTTTTTGGAATCAATGTTGGGGTATGGAAGTAAAATAGCTCCAATTATGTAATTATTTGTATGAAATAAACTATTTTGCACAGTGATTTTTGATACATATTCTTAATAACAGCTTTAAAATAAAGATTTCACTGGGATACATTGGCAATTAAGAAAGCAAAGTGAGTCAGACTACGAAAAAGGTGATTTCATGTTTTGAATTGTTCTAGGGTTTCAAGCTGCTACAATATCATAGTCCTGAAAATTATCATTTGCGTTTTACAAGGCTTTCAATGGCACAAGACTAATGATTAAAAACATGGTCAGTCACAATTGAATTGGCTCTGAACTGCCCACACTGCTAACATTTACAGTAACAAAGGAGTTTTGAAACAAGCCCCTCTGCCCTATAAACAGAGCTGCCCACCCTTGAGTAATAGAAATCTTGATATTTTTTTTAAATCATGAAAAATATGGAGACTGGGCAAAATTTCTGGAGGTCTCAAGTATTGTTTTAATTAACTTATCACCAATTTAATTAACATATGGTAATGCAAACAAAGTCATTGGTCATTTTGTTGCTTGACCTAAGGAGTTTGTTTTAATATAAACACCATAAACAATTAACTAAAGTAGTACCAAAGAGTATTGAGTATGTTTGATATTGTGATGTCACTTTTGGTCCCTATTGTAGTTAGTAACTGGTGTTTTTTGTTATTTCCTTGTCTGTACAAAACGCTGCACACTGAAATTCCAGTGACAAAGAATAAATGAAACTTGTATATTTGAATTAGCGTCTCTTGCTACTACAAGCAAACTAACTGATTTTACCAGTATTTACAGGGATTATACATTACACATAAATGGGACAAATTCTTACACATCAAGACCACAGTAACCGGAATAGGTAAGGTATGTCAGCCCATGCATTACTCAAGATTAGCTCTGCATGGTTAGTAAAAACTTCCTGTTGCAATCTACAACATTCCTCCCTTCTGGATCAGAAGATCACAAAATGCAAAATTGAAAAAACAAGTTACAAATTGAACTTAACACGAGGTCTAACTACTCTACCTGACCTAGTAAAATTTCTTTCTCTAGGTGGGTTAACTTCTACTGGCTTATTGTTTGGAACAACTGGAACTACTTGTCCTGTACAAGTTCTATATCTGAACTTTCTCCAGTTTGAGGTTCTACTATGCTAGGTAAATCTTCTCTAGCTGACTCATCTGGAATGATGTAATCAACATGAACATACCTTCTGTTATTTCCTGGTATTTCAACAAGATGAAGAATGTGGACCTTTAATTTCCACAATGGTACCTGGGATCCATCTTTCTCTACCCCCTTCAAAGCTTCTTATTTGAACACGTTGATGTAAGTCAAACTGCCTAGAACTACAGCGACTATATCTATTCATCTCTGAATACTGTTTTTTCTCCTGAACTTTTGCTCTAATATAGTGGTTAAGTAAATTAAGTTTAACTGTGGGTTGTCTCCTGAGAAAAAGTTCAGCAGGGGTTAACCCAGTGGTGGTGTGGGGTGTGTTCCAATATCTGAAGAGAACATCAGCAACCTTATGATGCAATGGTAGGTGCTTTATCTTGTCACTTGCAAGTTCCAATTATGCCTTAGCAAATGCCTCTCCGCACAAAGGCATCAAATTCCACTTTGCATTGCCTTGTAATAATTTATACAAGGGACGCAAGGTAGTGGCTAAATTTGGTGAGAATTTTAGTTCTGATACCCCACTTGGCCTTTGGGCTTGTTGAATAGCTGCAACTTTTGATTGCAATGGGCGTATACCATCTCGACAAAGTAAATGGCCAAGATACTGCAACTCTGATTTCAAAATATTGAACTTGTCACCGTTTAATCTAACAATGTGCACTGCAAAATGGCAGTGGCTACAAGAACATCGCCAATATAACAAAAAACGTTACTCATACCTGCTAGCATCTTGTCCATTGTGGCTTGAAAAAGCAAAGGAAGTGTCTTTACTTCAAAACAAAGTCTCTTGGCTGCCAGTAATTCCCCGTTTGTATTCAGCGTGAGTAGTTTGGACGATTCTTTGCCCAAAAGGGGCTGATCGAAAGCACCTGCCAGGTCCAAAACAGAGAAATACTTGGGCTGGGGTTCATTGCTAACAATTTTACTTAGCAAATCTTAGATGCTTGGCAGCTTATATCCATCATCCTCAATACAAGTTTTGAGGCGTTTTTAATCATCACAAACTCATATTTTGCCACCAGCCTTCTTCACGTGAACGGCCGGAGAAGCCCAGGCACTGAAATTAACTGGATATAGAATATCAGTTGCAAATAACCGATCATATTCCTTTTCTACCTGCCGAATCAGTGCATAAGGCACTGGTCTTGCCTTCTGGTATACAGATACAACACCATCTTTTAACTGTATTTTAGCAGAAAATCCTTTAATGCCTGAATCTACAGACGAAAAAAGCTGACTGTGTTTCTCTAAAATACCTATTCAAGGCTTGAGGGAAGGCAGGTAAAGTCGGTACTGTACTACCTGGCTGACTAACTCTACAGCTAGGTGATGATCGGTCAGTGAAGTCTGTCGTGGGTGTACACGAGTTGGGAAATATACCAGGCCAGTCTAACTTAATTTGGGATAACCCATCGCGACCTAACAGGGCTGGGAGGTTACCACAAACAATAACAAGATAAAGTAAACCGACATACTTAGTATTATAACTAACAGGTACTCTGCAAGTACTTAAAAGAGGAATAAAATCCCCTGTATAACTCTTAAGAGTGATACCTGTATCGGTAAGTTCGAACGAACTTAAACACTGACGGTACAAACGTTCACAAACGGTAGATCTATAGGCCCCAGTATCGACCTCCATGTCTAAATCTACATCACCAACAGTTACCTTAACTTTAACTAGCTTTACCGGTGTTGCATACACCGCATTCAGGCCCAAAGAGTTATCTTGTTTCTCAGAGTCCTGGCTGTACTCCTCCTCCTCCTCTGCAAAACGATTCACGGCCGGTCTTGGCTGCCGAGGATGTTTACGTCCGTAGCTTAGGCACGACTCCTCAGCTAGGCAGATTCAGGACAGACTCTCTTGATGTGTTCTTTCTTCTTGCAGATAAAGCAAATTTCGTTTCTAAATCTACAGAATGACAAAACAAGACCAGGAGATCCACAAGAATGGCATACTGGAGCTTTGTGCACAGCGTCGTTGCGTCTGAAGGCTTTAGTCTTGAGAGAGGAAGCAATCTGATTGGTTTCTTTGACAGTTATCACCATTGTATCTTTGCTTGCTTTGGCAGCCAGCTCGTCAGCGATGCACTTGTCACGGGCTGCTTCAAACGTTAATTTTCGAATTGTCAGCAAGTGGCACTGTGTTTTTCGCATCTAGGGATAAAAATCTGATACCAAATTATCCCGAAGAGCTTGGTGAAGAAAAGTTTCAAATAAACACGTCGATGCAAGCGACTTTAAACGAACAATGAAAGTTCCAATTGGCTCATCCTTCCCTTGAACGGTAGTCCTTATGACACTCGGCGATGATGGTCGGTTCTGGCTTAAAATGATCCTTTAACAAACAAACCAGTTCTTGGTAGGATACTCGCTGCTGCTTCGGAACTACACAGATTGTTTAAAAGCTTGAAGGAAACCTGCCCCACGGTTGCAAGGAAAACGTTTGTCTGCAATGACTCTGGTATACTATTCGCAGCCAAAAATGGTTAAAACGATCAGCATAATAACAAAAGTTCTCCTCGGTTTCCTTGAAGATACCCACTTGTCCAAAAACTGCCATTCTTAAAATCGAGAGCCTGCGGATGTAACCATAATATCCTCAATGTTTTATCCTGGAAAATGCTGTAGCTAATAACGCGAACAAATCCAGTGGCGAAACAAGATGACCATAAATGAGAACACAAGAATTAGCTTAGGAACTTATTTTTACTACTCCAAATCACCAACTGACTATTACACTGGAAATTACAGGTATTTATACAACTTCACATATCCTACATTTAGTAATTACATCATAGATATTTTGCTTAGTAATAGTAAACAACGTGGCACTAGGACTTGCCAACATGGCACTAGGACTTGCCAGTTTTGCTGAGTCACTATATTACAATAGTGATGAGGAACATTTTCCATATATCTTCTTAAAAGTTTACACATGTTTTTCAGCAAGTCCGTTTGATGCTGGATGGCAAGGAGGACACAAAACATGTTTGATTCCATTGTTCATGAGAAACTCTTTAAATTCCTGAGAGACAAATTGAGGACCATTGTCATTTACTATCATATGACATAAACCATAGCATGCTAGCAAAGACCTAAACACAGTGATTGTAGCTGATGAAGTGGTTGAATTCATTAGTGTAACTTCTAGCCATTTTAAATAGCTATCCACCATCAATAGAAATTGATGACTCCTAATCGTAAGAAAATCAGCATGAATTCTTTGCCATGGCTCAGTTGTCCATGGTCAAAAAAAAATGGAGAAGGCTTTGGCTCAGCCTAAAAATTTGTACAAGCAGTACAACCCCTAACCATGCCTTCAATGTCTTGATCAAGGCCAGGCCAAATGACCCAGAAATAGCTTTCATTTGAGTCATGCCAGGATGACAAAAATGCAACTCATTAAGGATATACTGGTGATGCATCTCTGGACATAAAAAATTATGACAAGGGCCTCTTTTTCTATCTAGACATAATTTTTCTCAGCTGATGTTAGGGTGCGTAAGGCATAAGCAATTGATCTTTCTGACCCCTCAGGCATTTCATGACTTAAAACTGCTCCAAGTCCATAAGGGCTAGGAGTAGTTTCCACACTCAAAATCAAAGGTTTCTGGGGATCACATTGAACTAAAACTTGACCACTACTGAGAACAGTTTTAGCATACTGAAATGCAGCTTCACATTACTTACTCCAGTTCCAACTAGTGTTATGTTGACGAAGAGGATAAAGAGCTTTAAATTTATTTGCCAGATCTGGGATAAACTTTCCATAAACGTTTACCATGCCTAACAGAAAATGTTATTCAGAAACATTGGTAGCACGAGGTGCCTTCAAAAATTGCATTAACTTTGCTCTGGACAGGTCTAGTGCCATCATGACATATATAACATATAACATGACCTAAGTATTGAAACTCTTGCTTAAGAAGTTGACATTTGATACCATTTAACCTGACATTGTACTTTGAAAACGAGTGAAAACTGCCTTAAGAACATCAAAATGATTCTGCAATGAGTCTGTGGCGATAAGAACATCATCTATATAACAAAACACATTCTCAAGTCCAACAAGAATTTGATTAATTGTGGCCTGGAAAAGTGCCGGAGCATTCTTAACCCTAAAACATAGAGGATTAGGTTTCAAACGACCCTTATGAGTGTTCAAAGTTAGTAGCTCTGATGATGGTTCATCCAAAAACAACTGATTAAGAGCACCTGATAAATCAAGGGATGAAAAATACTTGGGCTTGGAACCATTCTGGGTACGTTTGGCCAGCATATCATGCACATTCGGAAGCTGATATCCATCATCCTCAATCAAATCATTAACCCTCTTATAATCACCACATACACGGATTTCCCCCCAAGCTTTCTGAACATGTACTGTAGGAGATGCACAACTACTAAAGGCGACTGGTTCCACTACCTTATTCTTAACTAGACTATCATACTCCTGTTAAACCTTGGGCCTAGGCACATAAGGGACAGGACGTGTCTTCTGAATCACAGGTGTAGCATTAGGCTCAAGCTTAATGGATGCAGTAAAATTACGAATACTGCTACCCTGAGGCATAAACGATGGCGCATGACGCTGAAACAAATCATTAAGCACCTTGGGATACTTCGATGATGTTGGCAAAGCCTGAGCCTTGTCAGAAGGCAAATTGCTAGAAACAGCATCAATCTTAGAATCTGGGTTTCTGTCTAAATTTCTTTGAAAAATAGAAACCCAGTCAAAACGGAAATGACGCATCCAATCTCTACCTAATAAGCAAGGTCGATTACCTTGAACAACAATTAGATCAAGATCAACTTGAGGTTAATCACTATAACTAAATGGCACGCGAATAAAACCTAAAATAGGCACAACATCATTTGTGTAACTGCGTAAGGATACGTTACATATCTGCAGAGCAAACGAACGAAAATATTTATCATACTCCCTAGAGGAAATAGTGGAACGACAGGCGCCAGTATCTACTTCCATATGTAAAGAGTGTCCAGCAATATTAATCGTGACTAAATAGGGTCTTACCAGCTTTTATTTCACTGGATACAAACTAAAAGTGTCCTTCGTCTCAGAAAGCCAGAAAAAGCCAGAAACTAAGCGATCCTGAAGAGCTCGTGGCAAAAAATTCTCGAATTCGCACGAATAGGCAAGCTTTTTAAGTCTAACAATAAAATCGGCCACGGATTTATCTTGGGCTTGGGTTGTCCAAAATCGATGGCGTTCCGCGATAACAATAGGAGCAGGACGATAGTGGTTACAGAGAAGATCCAACAGAACCTTGTATGAAAAAGTATTTGGATTTGCCGGGCTACATAAGTTTTTCAACAATTTGTAAGTGCCAGGACCCNGACCTGTAACATTCTTCTGTGGCTGTACAATTTGATTTGTAGATTCCACTGTCCAGCGTAGAGGCTGGAAATAGGCTTTCGAGGTAAGCGCATCTTCCAAGCACTTTTCTCGGGCCATATCCAATGTCAAATCCCGAACTGCCAGTAACGAGTATTGAGTTTTCGGCATCCTTGAATTTAAGCCAGAAACTAAGCGATCCCGAAGAGCTCGTGGCAAAAAATTCTCGAATTCGCACGAATAGGCAAGCTTTTTAAGTCTAACAATAAAATCGGCCACTGATTTATCTTGGGCTTGGGTTGTCCAAAATCGATGGCGTTCCGCGATAACAATAGGAGCAGGACGATAGTGGTTACAGAGAAGATCCAACAGAACCTTGTATGAAAAAGTATTTGGATTTGCCGGGCTACATAAGTTTTTCAACAATTTGTAAGTGCCAGGACCCACTGTTGCCTTTTAAAAATGCATCTGTATGGTTGGCATGGTCGATGAAGCTTTCGGTTCCCTCATCGTAAGGACCAACACTATCAAATACTGCCATAATGGACGTGGGATCATAAAATGTTATCGCCAATTGTTATATCCTTGCCTGAACGAAACTCAGCTCGCCGAAATTCCAGTGCCAAAGAATAAACATAAGTTGTATTCTTGAATCAGCGTCTCTTAACAACTTTTGCCAGTATTTACAGGGATTACTGTTACACATAAACGCAACTAGTTCTTACACATCAAGACCACAGTAGCCGGAATAGGAAAGTTATGTCAACCCACGCATATACTCAAGATTAGCTCTGCGTGGTTAGCAAAAACTTTCTGTTTTAATCTACAACATTTCTGCACCGTTCAACAGCTTTTCATTAGGCTTCCAAGAATGGCAAGGCACTTCTGATTCTGGATATGCATACTCCATAGACAGAATGTTTGATAATGTGCCAGCTTGCTTCATTGATGACTGAGGTGCAGTTTTATTCTTTCTAACAATGCTAAATAATCGTTACGCTTCAGCATTACTGCGAGGAAAAAGATAATAACTACTTCAGCCACATAAACCAGATACTTAAAATGGTGATTGCTAATATCAGGAAGTTTAAGTTTGGGAATGTGCCACCAAAGAATATCCACTCCATAATGAAACACTGGCAAATCACCCTCAGGCTCACTGTCAACCACTTTTGCTTATTTCCATGCAGACTGGCCATTGTTATCATTAGTTAATGTCTGATCATCATAGAATTCAGCAAACAGTTTATCTTGAGGAATATCAAACAACACATTAGAAAAATTAATTAAAAGAATTCTATATATTCCTGTTTGCTTTCTATCCCTCAAGATACATCAATCCACCCGGCACTTGCAAGCAGCTCATTAGTCAAAGAAAATTCCTTTTGCATGCAGAGCAGTACAGTATAGCTATGAGCAGCATCAAGAATCTTGTTGTATTGCACTTGGGAGATGTCACCATTATCTAAAAGTTTCAATAGTGTTGTTTTGCTAAGTCCACCCAAAAAGATATTCTTGTATGGATAAATACTTCATCCTCAATTTTGATTTCTTTCACAGATCCATCACTCAACAGCTGCCAGAGCAATACAGGAAACTAGCTTCCTGGCAAGACTGAGCATGGCATCTTGTAAAAAATATATTATTGGTTCATTCACGTTGCAATACTTTAGTAAGATGGGACAAAAGCTGAATTAAAGTACTGTGAAACATAAGAATCGTTTCCAAGATGGGATCATGAAATGCTAGCTATAGGCTATAAAAGTTTCCATCAGCAAATTGTTACAACTCAAAGTATGGTTTGAGACAAGAAAGCTTTCTGAAAACCTGATCAATACATCTGGCCAATGATATACAGCAAACTGAAACTGTTTGAAAACTTGGTGGTATTCTGGGTTACTGAACCCAGAATTGTCAGCAAGCTTTCCTTTCTGTTTTGAACTCATTAAACCAATAAGATAGATTGATTCAGACATCCTCAATATTAATTCAAGCAACTACAGTAAAGAATCAATTCACTCACAGGAAACCATGTGAACTAGGTGGAAAGGACAGCCAAGAATGAAGATATCAGGGCTCTTCTCTCAGCATCTTGATGAAATGGAATTGTTAGCAGTGATCATAGCGTTGTTGTTGTCAACACTGAAACTAAACAGCCTTTGTCCAAGTAATTGAGCCAGCATTAATTTTGTCAGCAATAGCATTAAGTATTGAGTAAGCTTTGCCACAATATTCTTCAGATACTGCACAATATCATAAAAGTGTCTAGACACGTTAGTGCAACTGTTAATATCAAACAACCTAATTGTAAATGGGCTCATTTTAGTAGACCCGTATCATTAGAAGCATCAGTACCTAGGAGATAAGGAGGAGCTTGGCATTGCTCCACAGGAGTTGCATGACATTGTGGGTCCAAGGCATAATTGAGAATAGCTGAGGTTTTAATTTGAACAGAAGAATACCGAGAAGCCATTTTGTAGTGTGGGAAAATTGCTTTAAACAAATGTTCTAAGTGATCAGCAATAGCAATAGGGATGTTATGTTGGACTATGAAATTGCTTTTGTAGTGCCATTGGCAATGGGCAACTGTTGTGGATTAACTAACAAATTTTCAACAATAGTTGATCATTGGTGCCTTTAAAAGGCCCACTTTACTTATGCAACTGTCTCTTGCTATGGACTTCTACATCCTTTAAACCTTTGTGATTGCATGTAGTTTTTATTGCATGGAACGCAGTGAAACATAGTCTCATCAAGAGGAATGGACCATACAGGATAATTATGTGACCAAGCATGATTATATGAGCAAGCATACTTGACCGATGGATCAAAATTTTGTGTCTTGGTGATATGATATTTTGTTGTGACAATTAAACTTATAGCACTGTGCTGTAAACTTTGTTGCCATACCCTTTATCAAGTTGCCATAATGGAGAGTTTGGGGGATATAGTCAATATGGCAGTCATGCCTACACGTTTCAGTTTGTAGTAGAGTTTAAAGTAGTACAAAGCCCAGCTTATACTCAAATAGGTGTTATCACTTCACTTGGCTATATTCAGGCCATCAGACTCTCCACTTTCTGTTTCAGTGCCCAAAGCCGTGGACAAAGTTGGTCCCTTGCCCAACAGTTTGTATTTTGTAACTTTGGATTATTCTGTTATGTTACTGACCATATATCAGGGGATTTGAGTGATATATGTGGATAACCAGAGATGAACTTTTAATTTCAAATGTTGACAAGGTTTGGCTAAGAACAGTTTTAACATAACTATTCATATTTAAAACCTAACTGCTTTCACCGATTTTTGTAACAAATTCTAATTTTATCAGTCAAAATGTAACAGGAAAAAAATTTTAGGTCTATTTTGTAAGAGAAAAAGGGTACAAATTGTTAAGCTTTTCTTTAGCATTCAAAAGTAAATAGAAATTGGGTGAAAATGACCTTGGTCGGGTGATCTGTAGATTTGTTGAAAAACTGGGTGTCACCTGATGAAACCAGGTGAGTTGGTAGGTCTGCTTTAAAACGCTTTATCAAATTTGTGATTGCATCTCCTTAGCTTTTTAATATGACAAGAGAGTTTTCCGCATGGCTTCTTAATGTGTAAATACTTGGTATTGAGCACATCGCAATTTCACAGTCTTTTTCAAATGGTAATAGCCTCCTTGCCTCTCTCTGCATTGGGTAGGTTTTCTATATTAAAACAATACATGTGAATTGTAGACCCCCAATTTCTATGTGTTTCATTTGTGGTTATTATTATTAGTAGTAAGGATCTGTCAGCCAATGCCAACTATGGATGATGGGTTGTGTTGTTCCCTTTTGAACAGCAACCACTGTGGCTGATTAGACTGGTGCAGGAGCGTCAGAGTTCACCTCTGGTGCATATGTGGCTAGTTACAGCGTTGTCTTCACAGGAATGTACCTTCTGCCTGGTTCTCTTTTCTTCAACTAAGGTCTGGATCTTCTCTTCACCTGTCCTTAGCTGCTTCCGGGCCATACATCAGTTGTGGTCAGTTGCTTCATCTTTCTATCCCTCTGTCTCACTGCTAAGAGCTTGCATGTCGTACTGGTAGACATCTTTGTAGCACTATAAGGGGGTAGGACGCAGGCCTCTTGCCAGAGGCAAGTTCACTACACAGGATGTCCCTGGGGATGCAGCTGCCATCCATCTATTGAATATGGCCAAGCCAACCCAGCCTGCATTGTTTAAGCAGCATGTACATAGTGGGGAGAACAGCGCATGCATGGACCTAGGCATTGGGTACTTTGTTGCTCCACTTGATCCTAAGAGTCCAGCAAGCATGTAGAAACTGTTCAACTTTTGTCCTTGCTTTGCATATGTCTTCCATGATTAAGTGCTATACAGAAGAGTGCTGATGATCCAAGCATTTCAAAATGCCATCTTGGAGATGTTAGCTTTGACGTCTCCCAGATGTGGGTGGAGCATTCTGGGTTTGTTAGAGCCTTGCCAATGTGCTTGTCAATTTTGGCACCGGGGGACAGGTTGTTGTTGATGGTGAAACCAACGTAAGTGAACTGATTAACTGTCAAGTTTGTAGCTGTCAATAGTGATAACAGGTGGTACATCAACATCCTGACTCAACACATTGGTCTTTTTCAGTCTGAAACTTTGCAGGGTTGGGAGAACCTGCCGATTAGGCACTGAAGTTGTTGCTCAGTGTGTGATGTGACAGCAGTATCGTCAACAAAGAGCATATCTCTGGTGATGGTTTCACACACTTTTTTTCAGTCTAGCAAGGTTAAAGAGTCATTCGTCTGATCTGGTGTGCAGGTATACCCCTTTGGTTAAGGTCTCTAAAGTGTGTTTTAAGAGCAGAGAAAAGAAGATCTGGAATAGGGTGGGAGCAAGAACACAACCTTTTGTGATACTACTTTTGATGATAAAATGCTCGGACATGCCTACATTATGGATGATTGCTTTTATCTCATCGTGGAAAGATCTGATTACGTTGTACAGATTTGGAGGGGACTTGGGGAAGATGTACTCAACAAGCTTCTGGAGATGCATGAGCACGACACGGGTATAGACTTTGCCTACTATGCTCAGGAAGGAGATGCCCCTGCAGTTGTTGCAGTCATTTCTTTCGCTTTTGTTTTTGTAGATTGTGAG
Source organism: Morbakka virulenta (assembly GCA_003991215.1). Taxonomy (NCBI): domain Eukaryota; kingdom Metazoa; phylum Cnidaria; class Cubozoa; order Carybdeida; family Carukiidae; genus Morbakka; species Morbakka virulenta. Next base: position 1,607,920 of record RDPX01000032.1, read on the forward strand.
ATTTCTGTAGATTGTGTGAAATTAGAGATGCCAAGATGTAGATCTTGGCATCTCTAATTTCTTGTGGTACTGCTCTTTCCTTCCAACACTGGTAAAGAAGGTCATGGCGGGGCTGCAAGAATGTGCTTTTACAGTGAGGTATGGGTGGATGCCATCAATGCCAGGTGCTTTGCCACAAGGTAAGCTGCCCACTGCCTTGCAAAGTACTTCCAGGGTTGGTTGTGCATCCAGGTGCTGCATGATGGGCAGAGGTTCGATGGCTTCAAGGATTGAGTGACAACAACTTTCTCTCTGGAGTAGAGTTGTGAGTAGTGTTCCACCCATCACGCCCTCCAGTTGTCTTTGTCAGTGATTACATACCCACTGATTGATTCGAGGGAAGCTGTCTTGCTCTGTGTTGGACCAAGAGCTTTCTTGATGCCCTCGTACTTTCCTCTAATGTTACCTATTACTGCAGGGTTCGGGATGTCATTGCTGAGCTGTCGCCAGTATATTTTGGCACATCTTCTTACTATATGCTGCACTTTGCTCCTGGCAGCTTTAAATAATTGGAGGAACTTCTCACTTTGGTGAATGTTTGAATGTTTGTACTCAGAGAATGCAGCATGCTTTGTTTCAATGACAGGGGCTATCTTGATGGAGTTTGCTCCAAACCAGTCACTGCTCTTGGAAAACGTTCTTCCAGAGAGTTAAAAGACTGTTTCCTGAATAGCTTTATTAAGGTGGTCCCATTCCTCAGAGGCAGAGTCGTGCTGTTGGTCTGCAGACAGTTCATCTTTGAGGGATTTGGAAAACTCCTCTATTTTCTCAGAAAACTGGATTTCGGTGGTGTCAGTGTGATGCTTTCCTTCTTTTTTGGTATGTTGGAGCTTTTTGGGTTGAAGTCTGATTTTGTAGCACACTCATGAGTTGTTGTTCTCACAGTTTACACTGAGGTACACGTGGATGAGAAGCACGAAGGATTAGGTCCAGTTGGTGCCTGGGTTTTAAGCAGGGATGTATCCATGTGTTGAGTCTTGGTCTGGAAGTAGGAGTTGGTCAAGCACAAGCCATGGTAGGAGCACCGCTCTAGCAGGCGCTCCCTATTTTCATGTTAGAGTGACTGGCCCATCAGATGTTTGGAGACGGAAAGTTAGCAGGCGTTCAGATCCCTTGTCATCCGGTTCAAACATTTTTAGCAAGAAGCTCCTGGCCGCAAATCCAACTCCATGTTCTCTATGCTTTGACAGCATTCTTTTCCTGTCAGAAGGTGTAGTCTTTCTCCTTGAGCGTGCCTGAATTAGCTAGATGCTTGCAGGGCGGCTATGACCACATGAATTCTCAGTAGTTCATCGTTGATGACTGGTGTCTTTCTTGCATTACAGATGTCTTGTAGATCTTCAGACAGCTCAGCTGGCATTCTTTCGAGGTGGCAGCATCCTAGTTTGAGAGCTAATTTTCTGTTTGAGGTTTGATTTTTTCCCGTTTTGCCTGGTGCAGGTCTTGCAGTCTGCTTATTAGTATTTACCTAATTCCCAAAAATCCAATGGGAAAGGCATACTGTGGTGGGACAATACTTAATTGGCTGGGGGCTGCCCAGCTTAGCTGGGTGGTAACCGAGAATCTCTCCCATCATTGAAAGGAACCCCTGATGCTATGCTCTATGCCAATCGAGTGCTGTAGCCTCTAACCGGTAGACTGCTGCTCTCTGTATTGTTTCGATACTATGAGGCGAAGCTGAAGTGTCCTCCACAGGGTGCATGCAAGGGCAAAATGATATGAAGGACATGCTAAAGCCCATGAAACATCTCCCCTTCTCCATACTGCTGTGGACTCAAAGGAGCGGCAAGGACCGAAACAGTTTGACACCAGCAGGGTTGCAGGAGTTGCCGGAACCTCACTGGAAACAGTAGTAGAGTGCCCTTGAGACTCCAGCTCCGGGTTGTTCTTCAGGGTTGACTCCCAAGACCTTTCCCATGATCGAGTAAGCCGCAAGTCAGATGAGGTCTGAAGTCAGAGTTTTCCTTTTCCTAGATGGGCTGCCATCCTAGGCTATGAGCGCCACCTGCCTAAAGTACTGGTTTCAACACATCAGTAACCTGCCTTTAACTCTTCTCCGATCAGTAGAAACAGTTCCACCAGATTTAGAGGCTAAGCGAGAAGGCTACAAGATGGACTTCAGTTGTCAGAGGATATCCTAGCTTCTCCCTACTAGCACCCTCGACTTGACAACCTTGGGAACCATTCGTGATGAGATAGCATATTCACCTTTACTGGTGTCAAGTTACAGAATCGAGGCAGGTATCATTCTCTTTGTTCATATATTGCGAAGCATGAGTTCCTGTTCGGGATTTTTTTTTCAGCCTTTTCCACTCTTCACAGTGGGTGAGTTGCTTGGCTCATGCTTCTCCATGCCAGTCTGTCCAGCGCCTGTACTTCGTAAACTCCAACTTCCATTGTTTCCTCTGTCATCCTCTGCTTTTCTTTCCTGTCACTGGTGCTCGCATGTTCTGGTCTACTGCACTTCCTCCCTCCATCCTTGTGACTTTCCAAAACATTGTAACTTAAAATCCCTTGCTATATTACTAATTTTGACTGTCTTTGCGTGTCTTCTTATATCATCGTTGGTGCGATANTAGCCTCTTGTCACACGCTACACCAGTGCACTCTCTCCAATTCTTCTAAGCTTCTTGCATTCTTCTCCTGACTTGTTCTAATGATACTAGAAATTTTATCATACAACATCTGTGATCGTTGCAGGTCGGTGTAGAACTTTACTCTTGTTTCTAAATAGAAGGGTAAATATTGCTCAAATCAATTAATGTTAATGTAGAGCCTTTAATGGATTTTTTGAAATGGTAAATTTGATTTTACCATGGAGAATTCAAAAACACCTTCATAAAGTCACGAAAGCGTTTCCGTGTTTTCTTTGAAATATGCTTACTAACACAGCTTTTGTGTGGCCTCCACACATTTTGTGGTCATCAGGTTATTTGTGTTTGTACAGAACAGACGTGAATTTTCGACGCGAGTCAGAACAGGCCACGATCAACTTTATTTCTGTTGTTTCGTTTATGGAAACCACGGTTCCCTTCTGACAGGTAAACTGGGTTATGCTTTGAATTAACTGTGTGGCGGCCATATGCGCATTTTTGACTTGGGCATTGATAATAAAGAGATTCTGAAGAAGAAACCAATTACTTTGGTATATTTATGACAGCACTAGACATTATCTTCATCTTTTTTCTCAGTTTAAACCTTGATAGCCAGGTTAGAGCTTATATGCCTTCATTTTTCAGTAGAACCGCCTATGTGCATCCTTCTTTCTCAGTCCTACCATCCTCATATCCTCCTTCACATTGTCTTTCTTCTTCTAAGTGCCTTGTCTGACGTTGGCTATCATGATGTTCCAATCGACCCTGTTCCTTGTCAGATGTAAAATTTCCCTCGTTTATATTCTATTCCTTCAGTTGTTCGCCACATGCTCCCAAAACGTTCTTTGCTGCCGCTCTCTGTTTCTGGTTCCCTCCAAACTTCCAGTCAGTACCAAGTTCTCCAGACCCTCCTTCCCCATGACGTGTCCCGAGAATTCGATCTATCTTCTTCGAACTGTCCTCAACGGGTTCTTTTTTGCTCCTGCTCTTTGTAAAGCTTCATTGTTTAATACATGATCAGTCCATGATATTCTTAACATCCTTCTCAAGAACTACATTTCAGCGGCTTCCAACTTCTTTTCTATTCCGACTGATATTGTCCACCATTCACATCCATTCAGCAGGGTAGATGTTACGTAGCACTGCAGGGCTCTCATTTTTGTGGATATTGACATTTTCTGGAGTTTCAAAATTTTTCCTAGTCGGTCAAAGGCATCCTTTGCTAATCCGCTTTATTTCGACGTCATAATTACCATTCGGACTGATGTAGCTTCCCTTGTAATTAACCTTGTCCACCTCCTGGATTTGGTCAGTCCCAATGATTAATCTGCATCTGGGACTTTGTTTCTTGCTTACTACCATACACACGGTTTTTTGCGATTTACTTCGAGTCCTTTCTTCTTGCTTTCATCCACTACTTTGTTCAAGAGGTCCTGCAGTCCTTCCTGACAGTTTGAAACCAACGTAGAGTCATCTGAAAATCTCAGGTTATTCAGGTTGTGACCACCAACACTGATCCCATCCAAGCCTTCCAGTTCTCTTAAGATCTTTTCTCTGCATAGGTTAAATAGGTCTGGAGAAACACGCAACCCTGTCTTACACCTCTCTTAATCTTGATGTATTGACTCAGTTCAGTATTCGCACGTATTCAAGCGGTTTGTTCCCAATAAAGGCTGCGGATGAAGATAAGATCTTTGCCATTTATATCTAGTGCTATGAGGTCTTGAAACAGTTTCTCATGTAGGACTTTGTCGAATGCCTTCACATAGTTTATGAAACACAGGTATAGATCCTTCTGCATCTCCATTGCTTTTCCAGCCAACATTCGAATCATGAAGATGGCGCTTCTGGTACCCTCATCTTTCATAGAGCCACACTGCTCCTTCCGAATTTCACTTCTGATCTTCCTTCGAGCTCTGATCTCACGTGATCAAATTGATTTTCAGAATCAGTTTGATCACGTGACTCTTCAGACTTATTGTAGATATAATTTAAAAGTTATTGCACCTAGCTTTTTAGGTAGTGCAATGAATATAGATTTGCTTAGATCTTCATAGATATCTCCACTGTCGTAGACTCTTTTTACCTGATCAGTTAGTTTTTTTATGTCGAAGTCTCCTAGAGATTTCAATTTTTCCGTTATAAGCTCGTCGGGTCCAGCAGTTTTTGTTCCTTTTCATTTTCTTTAGTGCTCACCTTACTTCAGATTTCAGGATTTTAGGGCCATCAATGTTCTTATTAATGGCTGGTTTGTCTCCCCTGTTGTCTTTGAACATATAATCGATGTACTCTGTCCACCTTTCCAACACCTTTTCTTTCTCCATGATGTTCCCATCTTTAAATTGCATACATCCAGAGGAAGCTGGAGATCTGCAGCCACTGATTTCTTTGATCTTTTGGTATATCTTTGGGGGATCTCTTTGTTTGTGTTGTTCTATCTCTTCACATTCTGCATTGAGCCATTCCTTTTTTGCTTCTCTACATTTTATTCTGATTTATTGGTCGAGTGTTTTATATTCCGCACTTCTTCTGTTTGTTGTTTGTTGTCTTTCTTCCATTAGTTCTAAGGGTTCTGATGTCATCCATTTCTTTTAAAATTGTTTTTCCTTCTCTCTTGGCTGCTGACACTACCGATTGTTTAAAGTTTTTCCAATAGGAATTGAGTTCACCTTCATTTTCAAGGTTTTCAAAACAATTTTGACTTCTACGTTATATTCATTTCTTGTTTCTGGATCTCCTATCAATTTTTCATACTGCAGTTTTGGTTCTGTCTTCTTTTTCTTTGGTTGTTTCAGCTTCAGTTTCAATTTGCAGACGACTGGTAGATAGTCTTCTCGGATGCTCTTCGAACCATGTGTTAGTGATAATTTGTTCGTTCAATATGCACCATTGAACAAATCTCTCTCCTCTGTCGTTTTGTTCACCAAGACAATGTTTTCCTTTGGTTTTTCCTTCTTCGACTTGTCCTACTTTTTCATTTAGATCCCTCATTATCAGTATTACTTCTTGTGATTTGCATTGCGATCGAGCTTTGTCCAATTGCTCGTAAAACTCTTCAATTTCCGCTTTCTCACTGTCTCATGATGGTGCATATACTACAATGATTGAACAGTTTTCCTTCCAGCTTCACTAACAAAACTCTCTCTGAGTTGCAAATACCCTTGGACACATTTTGCGCCTTCTTTATCTAATAATAGGCCTACTACTCTCCTATGAGTATCTTCTCCTGAGTATATCAGTCTATGATCGTCACTTCTAAAATCACCAGTATTCTTCCATCTGGTTTCGCATAACCCTAGGACGTTGATTCCAATCCATGTCATTTCTTGTTTCACATTCTCAAGTTTCCCAATTTGATGCAGTGTTCTTACATTCCACCTTCCAATTCTGATACTTTTCTTAGTTGGGATTACCCCAGTTGCTTGAAGACGGTCTGGTCCCCCCTGCGGCTTCAAGATACCTAAAGTGGTCGAGGGATTGCTCCTCGGGGGAACAATCTCCTTCACGCCGTTATCTGCTTTTCTTGGTTTTGGGTTTGTCATCATGGTGTTCTTGGCAAGACACGGCAGTGGGTTGCCATTGCCTTCTGTCGCGCAGTATCATGCTGTAATGGTATATGATACCCGCCTAGCCGCTGCGTCACTCCGAGCCGTTGACTCTGACTACAGATTTCTTCCACCTTGAAGAAACATCTGACGCCCCGTTGGCGACGTCTTCATCGTAACCCTGACAAGGGGTTGCTGATACTTGCCCTACATATCACCCCAAGACTGAGCAAGTCGGGAGGGGACGCCTTATTTCCCCTTAGTAGACTGTGGTTACCCGGTTCAACCTGCTTTTCCTTAACTCCAAAAGCAAGGGTTGTCACCCCTTTCTATAGCAAGAAATAAACAAGTTGAAAGATTGAAGTAGTACAAAGAAAAAAAGGTTGAGATTTGCCTTCCTTGACCCAACTACAATAATATAATTGTATTGTTAATAAGGGACAAAGGGAAAATGAAATAATAACACAAGAATAAAAAGTATAATGCGACTAGGGACTGAGGCCCTTAACTGCAAATACGCCTAACAAAAAACTCTCTACTTTAAAACATAATCGTCTAGGTATTTTGGAACGACGTCTGGCTGGTCTAGTTGTCTCTTCCTAGTTTGACGGTGCCGGCGTCGACGGAAAGTTGACGGAGGTACAGCAATACAGGCGCAGGNCCTTCCTTGACCCAACTACAATAATATAATTGTATTGTTAATAAGGGACAAAGGGAAAATGAAATAATAACACAAGAATAAAAAGTATAATGCGACTAGGGACTGAGGCCCTTAACTGCAAAATACGCCTAACAAAAAACTCTCTACTTTAAAACATAATCGTCTAGGTATTTTGGAACGACGTCTGACTGGTCTAGTTGTCTCTTCCTAGTTTGACGGTGCCGACGTCGACGGAGAGTTGGTAGCTGTTGCATGTTTTGATGGTGACTATGTGCCGAGGTACAGCAATACAGGCGCAGGTGAGTTTGGTGGATATAGGCCATTGGTTTGCTGGTGCAGCTGTGGGATCATTATTGTTGTCTGTGTAGGCATATTGTTGATTCACTTCTGGTTTGGATGGGGCTGTGCAGACTTCTTACTGATGTAGTTTGTAGGTGGTGTTTTGAAGCTTATTTCCAAGAAATTTCCTAATTTGGAACCCATATCCATCTACACTGACGACAAGATACCTTGCTCGTGACTGTGATTTGTTCTTCTCGCACAAGATGTAGATTAGTGTATCTTTATGAATTTCGGTTGGTTGTTTTGGTGTTTATCACTGGTTGTAATAGTTGTTGGAGGCAAGACCACAATGATGCTGTTCTTGAATGATTTTTTGGTCGTTTAATGGCAGTTGTTGATGAGTCTATTGGTCCAACTACGTCCACAGCTCTCTGAAGGACAGACCCTAGTGACTAATCCAAGAATTAACCCAAGCGACTGCAATAGCTGGTGTTGCTGATGTGACAGTTCGCTGGTCCTTGTCTTGACGTAGGAGCTAGTCATCAAGTTCTTGCACAGCTTTCTCATCGACCGGATTCAAATTGATATTCTTTAACCTTCCAATATCAATAGAAATGCGATGATGAAGGAGGATCTTGTCTTGGATCACTTTTGAGAATACTGGGACAGGCTCTGTGCAATTAACCTCGACAGGACCACCCGAGTGGTCGAAACCCGTTGCATAGCTTGATTAGAACGTCTCGTAAAGCTATATGATCGTCCCCATTAATAAGGCAAGCAGGAGTAAAGGAGGTGACAGTTTCATTATCAAATAGGGTGTATTGTTTGTTGTGTCGAAGAACGTCAGTGGCGAATGAACAGCTAATGACAGGTACTGGATCGCTGATCACGGCAGGTGATTCAGGTGCAGAGGTCTTCTTCAGGTTGTGGGAGGGTGGGGTCGAGATCAAGTGTATAGAATTAGCGATAGAAGACTTGCTTCAACTGAAATTGAGTTGGGTGGTCAAGATAAATGAAAAGACCAGCCAGGAGGCGTGCTAGTACATGTCTTGGAACGACAATTCTTTCTGTGGTGTGCGAGAAGGGTTGTGGGATGTGGAACTAGAAGAATCCCACGTGTGGCAATGGTGCAGAAGCTGAGGTAGCACTTCGCTTCTTTTATGCTGGTGAATGGTATGAACACGTCTGAGGTCGGAAGAACCAGCATGAGATGATAACCAGGTAGATCTAGTGATACACGTCGTCTTTGATGACCATCAAATGTTGTTGTCGAGGTTGACAAAGTGGAAGGTTTCTGTACGTAGTTCGTTTATGAAGTTACAGGTTTTGCAGTTGGTATTCAGGCATTCTGATGCGATTCTGCTTGCGAAGTCAGAAGAAGCGTTGGTTGAGCCAGCTAGATGTTTAATGTTGACGGCAAAGCGCTTGCGGTGGATGGGAATGTAGATACTCTACTACTGTGGGAGAGTTGACCACTTAGTAGTTTTTCGTAGGCATGTAGACGACGTTTGCTGTCCATAAGGACACATACTTTGTGGTGAAACTAAATAAGATATGGACTGCAAGTGTTGTAGTGATGTAGCAATGGATAGGCTTCGATCTCGCATGGCCCGCAAGGCTATAGCCTTCCCTTTAATTTGGCACTGCAACAACCGTCAAAGTGCAACTTGCCTTTAAGTTGGATGTACACTGTTCAGGCCAACCCTAGTGTCTTAAAGGCACCACCAGTGACTAACCAAAGTTGATAATCTTTTGGAGTGTGATGGATTTGTGATTGTGGACATGTTGTTGTGCTCGGTGAAATATGTCATTCATTTCTCCGGTCCATATTTTATCTTGGGACAGTGTACTTGCAATGAGGGTCTCCAGAGCTGAGAAGAAAGATGAGCACTTGATGATGACTCTGCCAAGAAACTTGTAGGCTCCAAGGAATGATCGTAGATCTTTTACAGTGAGTGGAGTTATTGGCTCGGAGCTAGGTTCGGCGTTATGGAAAAACTTTGCCGCCTGAAAGGAGGGCATAGTTTCTCTACAAATAGTTAAAGTTAATTTCTTTTATAGTATTCATAATTAAGTACATGTTTAGAACCTTCTTATTATACTAACCTTCTTTAAGTTATGCAGTATGTGTATGAAGCCATTCTTATACTCTATTTTATTACCTTTTATGTATAGCTTATCCTCTAATGTAAATGTTTATTTCCTGTTTATTATATAGATATGACATCATTTGTTTCAAAAAGAGGTCTATATTTGACAACCTTTTGTTTTGTTAATCACAGAATCAGTCCTTCGCATATTGCCGTTGTCTGAATTAGCCTTGCAGTAGACAGCAGCATAACAATTTACTTATAAGTTATGATAAGCCTCACGTAGCTGCTTTGCATAACTTTTGTGACCCTCAAAAGCAAGCCGAACACAACTATCAACATTACCTTTCGTCTTGTCATATTTCATGGCTTTCGCTATCACATGTTTTCAGTCAGTGATCCCAGATTTCCTCCAAGATTGGTCACTAATAGGGCGTCCAAGTAAAAGCCATGGAGAGCAGAGTTCTCTTCCAAGGTTTGGGGAAGCTGTAAGCCATTCGAATATATCGTATCATGTGAACTGAAATTTAAAACCAGAGCCAGAAATGCATGGCCAAGTAGGTTTATCTCTATTTAAGCGTTTACTTCAAGCCTTTCTTTCATGCTTGAAGAAAGAAAGGACCTGGATCTTAGGGAACAAATAGTATTCATTGTCAACTCTACGTATAGACTCCAAGATGATTATAAAAATTAATGCTTTAATAGTCAGTTATCAGGAAAAATAAACATTTTGTAGCAATGCCTGATTAAATGAAACAACGTGACTAGCAGCCATAAGACTGTTTAACCAGATGACTGGTGCAACTAAAAAACAACACCACTAATACAAAAATTGTCGGTATACATATGAAAACACAGGGTACATCGAAAATCGCTAATCAAAAAAAGTTATTTGATAATACCTCTGGGAATCTTGCCAAAAGCTTTTCCACCACAATATTAACTCAACTGACCACCGATATTTGTCTTCATTGCCACAGTGAGGTGAGTTGGATTTAGAAAGAGGTTCGGTTGGTCTTAAAATTCTTGAACTCAAAAAATTGAGCCCAAAGGAGACAAATAGATCTCAATTTTGAGCCAATGATCTTCTTTGATTTTATGAACCACCGACATATTCTCTTTCCTTTTCCTTAAGAGTTTGATAGAGCAGCTTAGCCAAAGCACACAATCGAGATTTAACCACACAAAAAATTGAACAAGAAAAGACGAGGCCAGGATTCAACCAGCCCTCTACATTTTTCACTATGTGTATATCTTCTGACTGATACCCCAACGAAGATACACCAGAGGACCAGTGCAAGACAAGTGACAGAGCACAGTGACAAACAGTAAAAGTATGGACCTGACCCTATGCACGAGCCGTAACGGAGAGAAATGCATCCAAACTGTATAAATCAAAGACTTAATTCAGATGTGTAGTGAAAAGCAAGTATACTTTATTTGTGAAACTCTCACGAGTCAATATGTCATCGCCTTGGGTACGCATGCAACACAATGGACCTGAAACACGTCCTTAAACGGTGACAATTTAGGATAGCGACAGATCAATATTTATTGACAAGTACCAGTGTTAGTATATACCTTGGGAGTTTCAATAAACCACCATCATAAGACGGCGTGGTTGGTATCAAAGATTACCTGAATGCCTTTGAGATTTTCCTGCAAGTTATTTAGGTCTCTGAGAATGCAGAAAACAGGAGTGTTTTTCTAAGCTACCTGGAGGGTATAGTTATCCCTGTTATTCGCCTTGAGTACGACATTTAACTTTAGACTAATGACGACTTATTTACTTCTGAAAAGCAATTAGCGATGGAGATCATTGAACAAAAACGTTTGGAAATCTTGGAGCTCAAACTGAGACAGAGGGAAGATATTAAAGGTCACAAAGCAAAACCCACGAATGTCATTTCATTTCAGTTTTGGATGAGGCAAAAAAAAATCAGAGAAGAGGTGCTGGAGATATTGTTCCTTCATGGACTTTCGGACAAATTGCAACACGAGGTCCTGCTCTGGGAATATGGTGATTTAAAAGCCTTGGTAAATTTGTCAACTCTGCGTTCGTTGAAGCAGAACTTTAAGCCATGACATGGCGTTTATACGGTTTAAATTAAGGACAAACCAATATGTGCAGATATAAATCATTTTGCAAGTTTGAAATCAGAGAATTCTTTGTGCAATGCTAGAAATGCTACCTGTAACAATTGTAGAAGGTTACGGCATTTTGTTGGCGGTCACTTTTGCAAAAGTAAGGATAGTAAGGTAAGCGTAAGTGGTAACACTAGCAGAGACTTGACGTTTGGGTTCAGTAGCATCCTAAGGTCTTTATATTGTCCGAATCGATTTTGGGGATTAATTTCTTGTCCCAATAGCTATTAGAGGCACACCGTACAGGTTTTTTTAGATACTGGTTCCTGTCGGTGCTTTATTGGCCTATATTATGTCGATAAGCTTGGATTATTGAGTTTATTTAGGCCTTGCTGCTGGTCTTTGCATGATTACACGGGTAACGTTGTTAGCATCCAAGACATGGCAGATTTACTTCTCGAAATGAACAATGCCTATTAGAACAATTCGATTTTAGTAGTCAATAATGGAGCACGTTGTCTAGGTAAAGATAACCTAGACAAGTAAGATGTTAGCCTTACCCCAGGTAAGGATATTGTCATTATGGTGACAGTACATTGATATCCCAAAGAAGTTTAACATTATGATTTTCCACAGCCCCTTCGAGAGCATGTTCATACCACTTACCTTGATGCTCCAGTCCATTTTTCTTGCAAAGATCCCAATGGACTTTCTTGGATACGTTATCGTGTCTTATCTTGTACCTTTTTGTGCAAGCTTTTTACATCCACTATGTGTTGTCTCTTCTCTCTTCCCACACATACTACTAGTAGAATGGTTGTCACTTTTATCAATTCTACACTTGATATACTTTGATCTAAAAGCCGGACTTGAGCGGCACATACAAGAGCCTCCGTTTCACTGTTAAGGTCACTTTTGGATAACCAATACCACATTTTCTCTTTGTCAACATTTTCAGTACAATCTCTGATGAATTGCCCATACATTTCCTTTTCCATCCAATTTTGCTTAAACTCTACAGATTTTTGCTTTTTTATATTTTTTGTGGCAATCTTGCCTTCGGTAACAATCGTTCCGGACCTACTAACACATTTCATGAGATTTTTTTCAGAGTTCAAAATGTAATAACCCTAAACTATTTTCTTCCCCTCTGACTACAAGCTTGACCTCACCCAGCCCTCTTCCACCTTCTCTCCTCATCATATACAACCAGTCAACATCACTCTCAGGGTGTAATGCCCCATAGGTTGTCATCATTTTCCTAGTCTTTTGTGTCTATCCTTTTCATTTCACTTTGTTTCCAATCTATTATACCAGCACCATGTCTAAAAATCGCGACTGCCCATGTGTTCATTGCAGTTATTTGGTTCATGTCATGACGTTTTCATTTTAGAGTCAATTTAAGCCCCCTTTTGTACTCTTTTATTGTTTTCTCCATCTCTTTTTCTTGATTTTATCAAGTTCTACTATGCCGAGGTAGGTATATTTGCTCTGTTCAACTTCCTTCATAAGTGCACCATATGGGAGTTCTATACCATCACATTAAACCATTTCCCCCCTCTTCAATACTAGCACACCATACCTTCGAATTCCAAATTCAATATATGGACATGGACAGTCTGCACCAGTGCATCAATATGTTCTTCACTCTTACAGTACAATTTAAGGTCGTCCATGAAGAGCAAGTGATTTACACTAAATACTTTCTTTCCCCAGTCATAACCTGCCTTCACATTCCTTAGATCCCACGACATTGGGATCATATTTAACAAAAACAGTAATGGCAATAAGCTATCCCCTTGAAAGATACCTCTGTTGGCTGTTACATCCCCAAGATTTTCTCGATTCGACGTTAATGATAGTATCCACTGGCTCATGCTTTCTCTAAAAAATTTCTCACATTCTCTGTAATACTAAATTTTCCATGCACTCGATGATCCAGCTGTAGGGGACAAAATCATAAGCTTTCTTGTAATACACCCAAGCCATAGCCAAATTTGTGTGTCTTTTCCTACAATCTTTTAAGACTGTTTTGTCTGTCAACAATAGGTCTTTCGTCCCTCTACTTCTACGTCTACAACCTTTTTTGTTCTTCCGGCAACAGATCTTCCTCATCAAGGTATTTATAAATTTCTTCAGCTATCACGCCAGTCAATAATTTCCACATTAGCGGTAGGCAAGTATTTGGGCGGCAATTGTCCATTGCATTACCTTTTGATGGACCTTTCTGACATAAAACCGTAGGACCACAAGTCAGCCACATAGGTAAATTACAAACCCTCGCAACAATCTCATTTAAGTGCTCAGCTATCCTTTCATGAAGGTTGGTAAGACTTTTAATCTAGAGTCCCTGGACATTATCTGTCCCTGGAGCTTTCCAATTTGGCATTTTTCTTAAGTGCTTTTTGATTTTGTCTACAGTTACAGTCAAATCGTCTTACAGCTGTTCTTTATTCACATCTTGCTTTAAATCATTTTGCCGATGGGCTTCTTTGTTGTGTTGTTTTTTAACACTCCAAATATCACCCCAAAACTTTCTGCTTTCCACAGAATCTGGTACATCTGTTGACCTGGAACCACCTCCATTCAGCTCTGTGTATATCTCTTTCTGATCAACATTAAAGATCCTATTCTGTCTGAATTGTGTTATTCTTTGTTCGTATCTTTTGATCTTGGCACTTTTTGCAAGAAGCCTTTGTTTCAGTTCTTTAATAATGTTCTTAATTCCTTTCCCATTCACCCTATACTTTTCTTTTAGATACTTAAGTTTTCGTTTTTTCTTTGGTCCCAGCTCCCCTTTTGATTGTCTATCAAGCATGTTAATATCATGCTTTAGCTATTTAATCTCCCCTTCGATTCTACGCTTCCACTTTGGTTCTTTATTTTGCCTGGGTTGAAATGTCTTCAATCACATCTGTTCAGCATTAATCAGATTATTCGTTTCCGTGATGTTTTTAGTTCTTGCAAACCTGATTGCTGAATGCACTTTCTCAGTTTGAGTGTCTTTTAGTTTTCCTATCAGCCTTTTAAAAAGAATGCCATCGCTTGTCCGGTTTTCTAAAATGATTTTCTTTAATTAATCAACAATTTCCTTTAGTTCTTCATTCATATCACCATCATTCATTGCCATATCATATGCATCATCTATGTCCACTCTTATATTCCCTCGTTTTTAGCTTTTCTCCTCAACGTCATTAGTCGCCCTTCCATCTATATTATCTTCCTTCATTACAAAAAGCCCCACTTATGATTATTCTTCTACTTTTCTCCTTATCATTTCTTGTTCTAATTCAGACAGCCACCCATTAGTTCTAATGGCTCTTGCTTGATCACATACATGTTGCTCCGTTAGCTCGACCGAACCCCTGTTTCTCCACTCTATAAACATTCTTTGCCTACAACCTCTAATAGGTTTCCCATTTTCATCAAAAGGTTTACTTCTATAAAAGTAATCCAGGACTACCTTGTTCATCTCTTTACTCCAATTCATTCTGGCAGTCGCAGGACAACGACCGGGTCCTCGCTGCTGTGCCGGGGAACACCTGCCGGGGGAGGAGACTTCACACATCAATTTCCGTGATATTTCTAACTTCAACAGCAAACTATTTCTTTTTATTACTCTAACCTGATCTGCGAGCCTCTGGCTACTTGCATCACTACGTCCTCCCTTATCTCGCCAGATTTTCAGCATTCTGTTCATATAGCCTGTTCCTGGGTCACTCTTTGTCAGGATGTGGCCCTCCATTACTTTGACGTTATCCTGTATGTCCTATTTCCTTTTCCCCTTTGTTTTTTGCTGTTATTCCTCTTGCTCAACGCCAGCAACAGGATAAAGACCTGCTCCTGGTTCTCCACACGAAGCCTGCCTGGCGAGACAGAGGCAGTGTAGCTATCTTTCTCGTTTTGCCCGTTAGCAGTATTTGTATTTGTTGTATTCGTCTTGTGAATGAGTATAGATCTCTGTTAGGATTGGCTCCCTTTGCTGATGATCTTAGAATCTGACTCACTCAGCAGTAAGATTTGTGTTTTCTGTCAGGATTTTCTCTCTTTGCCTTCGATTCAAAAGTTCAACCCACAAGACAGTGGGATCTATTGTAAATCAAGACAACGAGCTGATGAGAACCCCGACAAGAGCGACTACCCTTCTAAATACACACTCTAGGGTGTGCCGTTCCCCGTAGTTTAAGGTGAAGGACACCAAAGCGCTATAACTCACAGGTACTCTATGCCAGATGTCACTAGCCTATTATTATTATTATTATTATTATTATTATTTTGTTTTCTAGTTTTCTTGGTAGATCTTCCAACCGGTGTTCACCTAAAAGCAGGCAGCAACCAGCTATCAAAGATTTTAGGTCGGTCTTTTCTTCTCTGTTCTCAAATTGAGAGCACTTTCCTTAAAATCTTTACAGCTTTTAATAATGCCTTTATTTTGTATTCTTTTTAATCTACCATCTGCCGTTAACTTTTCCCGGTGTTTCCTACAACCTTTAGATAACGCTCCCAGTACTCCAATTACAACAGGTAAAATTTTTCCCCTAAGATTCCTCAATTTTGTTATCTTGTCCTTAAAATTTTGGTATTTCTCAGTTTCTTTCTCCTTCACCCTTGAGTAACCTGGGGTAGCTATATCACCTATTGCAGCTTCCCCCTTAATTTTCTCCACAAACTCCTGAAGAACTTCCAAAAATTACGGGCTCGCATGTCAGTCAAAATGCACTTTCTACGGTCCTACTTAGACTATTTTCCTTATTAAGTGAGGAACAGGGAGAGCGTTTTCACCAGGACATTCGTGTCCTGGAAGAACGCTACACAATGTCTGGTTTCCTTTCAACTACGTGTTGGTCACATTCGATCATGAAGTCCCAAAGTATCTTGAAATTTTTGTTTTCTAGGACACGTTTTAAAGGACTTTTTAATTATGCCAAATATGTCCTCCATCTAAACCAGCTTGTCCGCAAAATAACCAGTGAAAATATCTTGCAACACTATCATGTCGTTTATATTCTCTTTGAACTAACTTGCTACATTTACTTACAATATGCATGATACTTTCTCCTCTCTGATTACACATCCTACACAAGGGTGATTTAGCTACCTTATCAATGTGAAATTTCACATAATTTGTCCTTGATGATTGCTCTTGAGCGCTACCAATTAACGCTTCCGTAGGAATTTTAAGGCCACCTTTCTTTAGCTAATGCAACGAGTCACTCAGGCATACATCATTGTTATTCCTTGTATACAGATCGTAGAGTCTTCTCTCGTGCTAACTCTGCACCAATTCATTCTTTGTATCCCTTTTTAGTACAGCAGGGTCTACTGACTCTTCAACTTTCAAATGTCAATGAGCCTTGACCATTTGGATCATTTCCTCCGTACTTCCTTTTAAATACCACGTAAGATTGTTTTCTTCAACCATAATACACCATAATCCACCATCTGTTCGTTTGATGTAGAGTCAGTCTAGGTTACTATACGGGTTCATACCTTTGTTCATCGTCAATAATGTCCTTGTTCTCCTGTCGAGTTGATTCAGCTCGTCCTTTTCCCAGTTGATCACCCAAGCTCCATATCTCAAAGAAGATACTGCTCAATTGTTAATTGGCTTTATTTCATTTCGGCCATTTAGTTTCGACTTTAGAACTAATCTGGTACGTCTAAAGTATTCCATTACAAACATGTTCTTCATCTTGGTTTCTTTAACCTTGTCAGCCTCGATTATTCCCAGGTACTTATACCCTCCCTCGGCCACCTCCTTACTAACCTCACCATCACACAATCTAATGCCTTCAGTCTTACTCATCTTTCCTCTCTTTAAAGTCAACACAACGCACTTTTGAATACCAAATTTCCATCTTTATACCCTTGCTGACAGCATGTACTGTAGAGACAAGGCTATTAACTTCCTTTCATTTTTTTGAGAATAATTTTAGGTCGTCCATGAAAATCAGGTTATTTATCTTCGCATTTTTTAATGTATATCCAGCTGAAAAATTTCTAAGGACTGATGACAAAAGTATCATGCAGGTGACAAAAATTAGAGGCGATAGACTGTCTGCCTGGAATATTCCCCTTCTGATATCAACTTCTCCAATTGCCTTTCTGCATGCGGTCAGTTGTCTTCCAATTCTTCATTGTTTCCTCGACAAATTGTACTATTTTGTCTGAGATGTCCAGACGTTTCATGCACTTCAGAATTCAGGATTGTGGGACCATGTCATAAGCCTTCTTGTAATCAAGATGGCTTTATCAATGAGGAGTTGATCCTTTTTACCCCTACAGTTACATTTACATCCCTTTTGCTCATTCAGTAGAACACTATTTTCACCAAAGTACTTGTGTATTAGAAGCTTCGACATGAGTGGAAAACATCAAATGGGTTTAAAGTTTCAAACTTCGTTTCCTTTAGTTTTATCTTTTTTTGGTCTTTTTAACCAATATCCCTGAACTAGGTCAGGGCCAGGAGCTTTCCAATTTGAGAGCCATTTAAATTGCTCCTTTACTAAATTCTCAGTGATTATGAGCGGTTCCTGTTGGTATTCTCCTTTTTCTTCCCTTAGCGTTCAAAGTCACTCCATGCTTGATACGGACATATATCCAGTTTTATACGCACATATTATTCACTTTGCTACTTCTAAAGTCAAAAAATTTAGATTCAACTGCTGTCAAACGTCTGTAGAGCAAGTGTCGGTTCTATTGCAAAAATTACTAGAATCCTAACTAATGAGTCTGACCAAAACATCCGGTATTTGTGGCAATGTAGAATAACAAGGGGTGAAAAGTTTTCTTTGTTAATCAAATAAATGCCATTAATTTTTTCAGTATTATAAGCATTGGGATTACTAAGTATCTTTCGGTGTCAATGTTGCTCATACCCTTCTCCGTCTCCAAACTGCTTTTAATTAAGAGCATGCATTTATAGTATCGTTTGTATATTTCCTGTACAGCCAATATTTATTTTCAAGCTTCAAATTTGTTTAAATATGAAAGAGCAATGGGAATGAAAGAAAAAGATAAAAAACTCGAAACAAACTAAAAGCAAACCAAAACACTAAAGACTAAAGATTTTCATTGAAAAAAACAACCCCACAACAAAAACAACTTGGCCTGTGTTCTGTATTTACTGTCAAACATACATTTGTAAACCAACTTTGTTTGCACTACTGTGATATTCACATTTCCTGCAAAACTAAATAATGTCATATAACCGTATATATATAAAATATACCTTATTACATACTTCAAAGATCGATGATGTGCACTTGCTGAAGATATTATTGTCCAAGCCTTCAATATCAAATAGCCATTTATTCGTAATGAGAAAGGTCATTTGGTAAGCTTGCATATCATGATCTCCGTTGCGTATCGAAAGATGAATGGAACAACTGTGAGGAAAAACCACAGCTTAATACCTAAATAAAAAAAATACTTTACTCGCCAATACCAAGCCAATCACGTGGTTTTTTCAAAACTTGAAGAAGGTCGTATTCTTGACTTTCTTTAGGTGGCTCTTGCATATACTCCCACCGTGCAGTCAAAGGAAGTGACATAAGGATGCTCTCTACACGCGACCCAGGTGTGTATAATCCAAACTTTGTACCTCGATCGTAAACTAGATTAAACTCAACATATCTAAAACAGAATTAAAAACTAAAAATAAATAAATGGTAGGGGTTAAATGAACATATCTAATTAGAAAGCGAAAGAAAACATTTGAAAAACCGGCATTCAAAAATAGTAGTTCTTGGCTTAAAACTTAAATTATATATTTTGAATACTCCAAATGCAAAGCATTATTTCTTGCAGTTATAATTGTTTTGCAGTTGACTTCGATAATGTTCAAAATGAAATTAACTGGAGTGAACATTCAGATAATTCCGCGCATAACCGTGGGCAGGTACGATCATCATTTATGATTCTACATGTTTAAAAAAGTGCACTTGTGGGTGTGCACTTAACTAAACTCATTAAACCAGAGTCCTCTAACAATACAAACCAGTGTATTCTGGGAAGTATCATACGAATTAAGATTGCGACAGCGGCATAGGTTTTATGGTGTGGGGCACAGTGCATATATCAAAAATCGCATTTATTTAGGTCCCTAGAGGAGCTCTTCTCTGTCTCTGTGCCAAATACAAATATCACCCCAAAATACGCAGCAATTCTGAAGAAAACCGCATTTAAATACACACTGATTGACAGAGGCAAAAAGACATACACATACCCTACATTCCTAAATTATGATACAGATTAGCAATAAAAAATCAAGTAAAGCTGGTAAATGGATGTGATACTTTGCTATTCATCGTTAGGCAAAATGAGAATCCGTCGGCGTCCATCTGTTTCTTATATCACCCAAAGTTTTGAAATTTTGTGAGAAATAAAAAAGCTTCTATTGCGAAAACTTTGAAGGATAGAGAGTAATCTTTAAAGTATTTGTTTACGTCCCTGAAATTATATAGCAATATAAAAAAAATTCAGATCTTATAAACTTTGACTGATTGCCAGAGACGTGTTATCTTGTCCGCAATCAATTCCGAACTAATTCTTTGGTTAAAATCATAATTAACAAACATATTATCTATGCAGTTTCCCTTTTCAATTGTTACTTGGATTTGCAAAGGAAATAATGATAATAATTGTTGAATGAAACATTCTCAACATGCAGATCGGGGAAATAAAACGTATTAAAACTCTTCGCATCATTTGATCTGTATGGTCTACGCGCGTTCCATTTTTTAAAGCACATAACCGAAACTTTTTCTATTTTAATTTAATGAAATAAGCGATAAATAAAGGTGAGGGCAGAAATGGGGAATAACAAATTCAGTCAATTTCAGCCTGCGACTGAGAAGAATATACAGAGTACAGAAAACATAAGGCATGTAAAAACCTAGCCAGATAACTTATTACGAACCTCCTAAACTCCAAGCATGCTAACAAGATCTCGGCAAATCTCAAACACCTCTACTCAGGTCGCTTAAATAAATTGCTGCGTATTTTCGTTCGCTGAAAGTTGTGTTTCATTATGCGGGGGCAAGGGCACAGTTCCATTTTTTCCACCTGTAAAAACAACACACATCCATTTCAAAGTGCCATTCTCCGACCATTGCCACACGGTCAATGAAAAAGGAATAACGCGGTCCTCTCAGTTATCAAAGACATACCACTGAAAATGTATATAGAAGCGGTCTCAAACCCGGGGGCCGACATATTTTGTAATGTTAAATACAATACATTCAAGATCAATTGCATTCAGCCGTCTAACGATTACTTAATGTATTCTTTCTTTGTTTCTCTAGCTTTATTAAGTTGAAAGGAAAAGAAAACCACTGTTGTTACTGTAAAGGCAAGTGGCCAAAGGTTTCCGGCAACATTAAAAGTGCGAGGTTTTAATTGACTACTTTGTTACTTATCGTCTGCACATTTCCTTCCTCGCAACAATGCAATCTGGTAAATGCGCGTTTCATGAAATATAAAGTGGAAAAAACCCCTTCGTTATCCGGTCATCTCGATCACCAAGACAAAACTTCAGATAAAGGAGAGTAAAAAATTTTTGAGCAAGCAAGTAAAGTTTGTGCTAATGTGCGGAGGCCTTTGTTATTCATAATCACTCATCCATTACAGAGCGTGTCATGAATAAAGCAGATATTATACCTGTCAAACTGTACTGTCATGCACAACATAAATGCAGTGTAATTCATTTTCCCCTCCACATCATCAAAAGTCATCCATTGCTGCGAGCCTTTTCATTCTTGTTGCTCATAATCTTAATTTAAAAATCGGTTTTCAACACTCCAACTCTCGTCGCCCAATGTATTGACTGAGATGGGTAATTGAAAATTTTTTAATTAATGGACTCAGCAAAAGCCAGATTTTTGAGCCTCGTTATCTATTATAATGAGTGGTAAGCTTTTTGTTTCTGTGCAATCATTCGAGGAATATTGTTCAATCGTCATGGATAAAAATGTTATGATACATTATATGTTAAAACTCCTATATCTATGAAATGAGCATATGATATGACAGCGGCAGGTGTTGCCATCGTACCCTTAAAATGACTTCATGCCGATTACTTATCAAGAAGTCCCACTCTAAAGTCGAATTAAACAAATGGACTTGTAAGGAATGCAGTAAGTGGAACGGCCTATTCATCTGTTGAAATTACGAAAAATAATCTCACCAAATCAACATGACTTCGAGGACAGACGGAAATTGTAGGCGTTATGGCCTCGGGAAAACTTCACGATTTCCAATAAATAGGTCGACAATTAGACACGCCTGTCATAACCAAAAAAAATTGGCTGTTGGATTTGTTAGTATTCTGACGATTTCAACACCCCCCCCCACACACACACACACAAAACCAACCCCGGTCATCTCCGCATTTTAAATGGTACAATGGTCGATCTTTAGGATATTTATAAATAAGGCAATATTATGACTACATAACATTGTACTGTTTTCTCAAATACGCGAATTTGCTGGTTTACACATAGCGCGACACCAATCTGTAAAGCAGTTAAGACTGAAAAAAGCAACAGGATGGTACACTGTATTGGCTTTTTCACAAAGCAATAAGAAAAATTTGTTTGAGAAAAGTGCTGAAAAAAGACTGTACTATGCTTCTATTGTATGAGTGATTCCTTATGTATGAAATACTGTGACGGCGTTTACAGTTATCTATTAATTGTCTTTCCTCGCAAACACACACCACAAATTCCTCCAAAATCTCTGCGGTAATCCTGCAGGAGGGCAGTACAAATATAAGGGGAGAAAACTGGAAAGCTGCATTACTTTATATTTTTAAATCAAAGACAAACAAAGAGAAGAATGATGGTACAATGACATAAAACACGACAGGCAAATAATGATTAAAAAACTCAAAAAATAAATTACCGTCCTCTTCGTAGTTGCTGCCAATTCTTCTCTTCAGCTGAATAAAAGTCTTTAAAATGCCTCTCTAAAATGGGTACATAAGACGGTAGGACTGAATGGGCACATGCCGCCACAAAGGAAAAGCATTTTTCTATTGTAGGAGAATCAAGGTCGTCGAAAAACAGGCCACCAACACCGCGTCTTTCATCTGAAAACAATGAATAAAAACACATAACCTATTACCTACACGTGGAACGTATTTCAAGAATGAAACAAGGGTAATCGAAAGTCTCTCGGGACGAAAACATTAAAAAAGCTTATGCATACAGAGCAATACTTTACTGAAGATGGGAAGTATGTCAGCATGTGGCATTGCAACACACGAGTCCTTGAAAGGTAAGAGCCCCCTTACCTTGAACAGATTGTTTACTCTTTTTGACGTCTAAATATAATTTCTTTTTTAATTCACCGGCTTTCAATATACTGGTAAAAACAGTCACATTTATGCATGGGTGCATGAATATTGCCTTGAGAAACAAGTTTAAGTTGTTCTGAAGGAACTCATCCGTAAGGATAAACTGCTCTAAGTGGATAGAGGTCAAAACTATCCCTGCATTACTTGTTACATTTACCAAACCGTCTCACAGAAAAACACGAAAGTTTATCAGTATCGATACCACGGCTCTAGTGTGGGTTTATTCACCACCATGAACCAAGATTCCGATAACCAGTTAAGGGGTTAAAACATATCTGTACTATACTTTATAAAAAAGAAGACACTGATCTTGAATCAGGATTTAACAAGGGAAATGGGTTTTTTCCTCGTGACAATAATCCCCAAGACCTTGAAATACCAGATTAGAGTCTGATGGGGTTGTCTGTCTCATGATAAGAAGGGCCTCTTTAGCCTTGGTTGGCAACTTTCCTAGAGATAGTGTCTCGATGAGGACACTAGTTGTAGTGCAACCTCATCATCACTCCTTTCTCATGAAGATAATGTGTGGTAGACGGTGGCTACTGTCGTTCCATTTAATGCCACCCTTATCATCACGGGGCTTAGTTAGTCTCCATGCTGACAGTCTGCGTCCAGGTGATGGTTTTAGACATCTATTCCTTTTCTTTCACCGTATGACAAGTTCAGTCCACGAATTCCTTCCAGTACCCGGCAGACCTTCAGTGGTTAGGTTAGACTGACTCCACATCCGTGAGTGTAGACTCGAGATGTGGTAGCATTGGCTCTACACAGACCCATAATAACCTGCTATCTTCAAAAAATACCCTCTCCTTCGCTTTCAGCAATGTCGGACTTCGTTCCAATTTCCATTCTTTAGAAGCTTTCCTCTAATCCGACTTACCTCATATTCTTGCACTTTGTGAAAAAAGTTTTAATGACAGTGTTAGTAATTGGAATCTTTACGCTGACGGCTATCCAGGCTCGACAGGGTCTTCCAGCTGTTAGACCACAGGAACTTTAATCTAAAGACCAGCTTTTCACGTGTTTTAGATTGTCTCGTCTACAGGATACGTCTTAACCTATTTTTCCGTTATCGATCCCCCTCTTCCGATTCTTGCTCATTTATTGAAACAGTATTTGATTGATAAGGCCTTGGACAACCATCTCTGTCTTTGGTAACGTTTTTATTGGTAAGTTCTTTGTAAGACTTACCAACAATGCACTGGTAGTATTCTTGCAGAAACTAGATCTCTTTGTTGATGTTCTGTACGAATTTAGCGGACATTTTGACTGTAATCAAGGCAAGTATCTATAGGTTTATCGACAAGTCTGCTTAAGGACGAGGGCTTGGTATTTTCAATGGATTTGATAGTGTGGCAAGCTGGCTTGCGTCATAGTCTTTCTGGTTATGGTAGTTGTGGAAGGGTCTTTTGAATCTTTAAGTGCTTTCCTTTTGGATCGTAAAATGCGTCTCACATTAGATCGAATTACATCTGCTAAGTATTTCATTAACGCTGCCGTTTCTCTGGGTTCTATTCTTGCTTCGACTCTTCCTTCTTTACATCAATGATCATCCCAGTAACTTGCTTCAGTTTATCAACTTCTTTGCTGACGACACTACCCTGTACTCTGGCACAAATCACAAGACAGCTCAACAAAAATAAGTCAAACTTGCAGAAGGTTTAGGAGCTGACCATCAGGGTGTCAGAGAATGGGGATGGAAGTGGCTGGTGTCTTTCAATACGACTAAAACGCAAGTGCTGTGATTCAATAGAAAGCTAAGCACATATCTGCCAATATTGATGGAATATTATTCCGATGCTAACGCTGGGGAGGTTGCCTCTCCTCTTGGGGAATGTTCGTCAATGAAGATGCTTAGTTTATCATTTTCTCCAGATCTTTATTGAGGTTCTTATATTTTATCTATTGGCAAGTCTGCTTTTAAAGGAGGTCAGTTATTTGGACCGTGCTAGAAATTAACTTATTACGCCCGATGCAATCTTGTATCTCTATAAATCTAACTTCCCCCCTTGCATGGAGTACTGTTGTTCCGTCATCTAATTTTGATGTTCCTGATTACGTTGTGCTTGTAATCTGACAGGTCGAAATCATCTGCTACTTTTTAACCTTTGTAGTTTATCTTTGTTTTTCTGTAGATCTCATCATGGGAAATATTCTGTTGAGCTTTCCTTTTTGGCACAACCTCGGTTTGTACCATTTCATCTGTCTCATTTCTCTCAACGCCTACATTCTCATGTAGTTGTTTTCCATCGTCGTAACAAGTCTTTCTATGATGTTAGTTTTTTTCCATCTGACTGCAGGATTGTGGTACTGTTTTGAGATCTGAATGCTTTCCTACATCATGACTCAAATGTTTTAAAGTCTAAGGCTAACTCTTATATCATGGCTCAACCTTGTCCTTTTCATTGTTTCCTTTTTCTTCTTTTTTTCTGTCATATCTTCACAGTTCCATACATTATGCCTTGCATGCTTCTTATCCATTAAGAAATGCTTTGTTATAACAACCGGTGGACCGATGGATCGAAAGTGCATCTTTTATGGAACTCAGTAAGAACCAGCCATAACATTAAATTCCGCAGCCAGTTAAAAGAGATTGATAAGAGCCACCCCAGAAGTGTCGTTTCTGCCTGAAAAAAGAAACCTTATTACAATTGTTCTGCTGACGCCATACATATACATCAAAGCAACATGGAACTTTGAACGCTTAATTATTTCAAAAAGACAATAGATTCAGTAAAATCCAAAATTTGACCACCGTTAACTTTCTGACAACCTGCAGCTTGTTACAAAAACCGTTTTCACTGTTTTTCGTGCATCTGCAAGGCTCCCAATGGCACATATTTGTTATTGGTTTTTGAGGTATCTGACTAAGAAATTTTGTTACTCATTTGTCTTCAGGTTGTTCATTTCAACGAAATGTTCTTAACTTTCGAAATGCCTTCTAATTCATTATTAGAAAGGGTTAATCTACCAAGTCGAGATATCCTGTGTGGCAAAACCCCAGGAAGCAATCGACCATATTTTAAAAGTTGCTTCTCCTTACCAAAAGCACATTGGAAAGTAAGTTGTCTGTTGCCAGAGTTTTTTGCTGTCTTTTTAATTAATATGATGGAACCAAAGACGATTTTACAATTATCTATTCTGTGGTCATTTATTTTAAAACAGAGTAAATAAAGTACAAAAGAAGTAGGGTAAAAGATATAAAAATCGACCTTAAATGGTTAATACCATTAGCGCAAAACTCCAAACTGTCATGTCAGACCAACTTCTCTGTTTTGCACCAAGGGAATTTTTAGGTGCCAAGTGTCATGCTACGATATAGAAGCCATAGGCAGTGCAAGCAAATACGAATGACCCTTATTTCAGTGGTCTAGTTTTGAGTTGGAAGGCATAAAAAGAAAAGCTAATATTATGTGAGCTAGAAAAGACGTCACAAAAATAACTAACACAGAGTTCACAGTAAGCCATAGGCCACCCATATTTTATCTGCCATAGCTGGCTGCTGTAGTATACTTTATAACATATGCGAGATCATGTACCAAGCCTTGTAAAACTACGTAGAACACTGCATTAGCTGCAGTGTATTGTGTGGTAGATCACTTGCTTGTATGGTGTGAAGCTTTGACTTTAAGGTATGCTACAACCCTTGAAAAAGTGCACAGACCTTGCTCCTCCCTAAAAGTGTATATTACAAGGGTTTCCCAAGGCATTGTTAGGAGGTGAATGAAAACAATAATCATTACCAAAAATCTCAAAAAAATATCAACATGTTACCTAGTGCAATTAAGTAGCTACCGGCCTTGTTTGGGGTAATTCTTGTTAAACTTAAATTTAGGGCTTAAGTTAAGGCTTTATTTTTTAAGCACATCCACCTGGCGAGAAAAAATGGTATGCGCAAAACTGCAATTTTTTATTCCCGCAATGGATAGGGCGAAAAAACCCCGAAATTTAAGAAGAAACAGAAAAATATAACAATAATAAAAGTAAATAAGAAGGAGAATGAAAGATCTATTTGAAGAAAACCCAGAAGAAGTTATAAAGCAGTATGTATGGTTGGTAAGTTTCAAAGAAGCCCACCAGTGTTCTTATTTTGATTGAATGCCAATTAAGTACTGCTAAAAGGAATGTTTGAACAGCATTTGCTTGGTCTATGTTTCAAAAGCAGTTAAGATTTATCAGTTTACGCACTGACTGTCTACGGAAGAATTAAGCGTGTTTAATGCCGAAAAAGCTAAGTGTTATCTAGTCGGATTACCATTATGCAAGAACAGCCTACCATCAAGCAGGAAAAATATGGTCAGCAGATGAAACATCAACGGTTTAAGCTTGTGAAGATGTCATATTTTTCTTTTCGGCATCTGCAATCAGTTAGTTTATATCTACATTTGTCCTTCCTTCACTGATATTTTGGTATCAACGTATCATTGAGAAACTAACACATTCACAAGTACGTCGTTAAAAAGTTTATGAATGCAAATATTAAGTACCTCTGTATTTGATGTAGAAATAGTCGTCACACCATTTCTTAAATCTTCTGTAATAATTTTCATCGTAAACATCACAAACGTCTTTTAGAATAGTATGGAAATGACGTACATCCTACATAAAAAAAGAGCGTCTTATTAGTTTATGTATGTTATGGTTGCTGAACAAATCATGAAGTACCGAAGAAAATAATACCATGTAATAAGGTTTTGTTATCACAAAAGGTATTGTTGATCATGACTAAAAAATAACGTGGTAAGCTCTGATCACAATCCTTCTGGTTGAATATTGATGGGTAAAGGCTTCTACACTTAATAACATTGATCCTCAATGTTTGGTAAAAAAAGTTGAGTCCATAAAATATATTTACACCACCTCATATTCACAGTTTATAATTAAAGCTGGTTATAATGAGTTTCTTTTCTTTCTTACTTTATAGTAACACTTGTCTTACTGACGTTTTATGCTGGATCATAAAGTTACAACAAGATTTATGAGTAATATTTCAGTTTAACTTCCACCTAATCAAGTACTCTGTTAAGTAAAATGAACACTCGCAGATAGCAAATACCAACTGTGCTCGGTATAACAGAAACTTCCAAGCTGCTGATGATTCAAGGCAAATTAAGAAAATAAAGTCTGGCGTGTAAGACAACGCGATAATTCAATGAGGTTATTATAATTTACATGTTACAAATCTCTTGATAGAACAAAAAGGCAAAAAAGTTTTTTTTATCGCTGACAAGGATCTAAAATTCTTAAAAATCTGTATTAGGTAAAGGCCTGTTAAAATCTGGCTACAAGTAGTTAAATGATGTCATTTAGCGACAAGTAATAGTCCAGCATTGGTTATACAAATCAAATAACAGCAAGGCTTGTTCTACCAGTACAAAATGCAGTCTAAAGGTTTGTATCTATGCCTTATAGTCATATGTCTACTCATAAAAAGTACTACGTTGTGATCTCCTGATAAAGGCATGTTTCCTGAAAACAAGGTTGTCACGGCTCTAAATGGGAAATGGCAAAAAAGCCCACAGGTGTCTGCATACGAAAATAGTCACAAGTAATACATTTATATCAAATGGCATTGATTTTAATGTCTATCTTTACAACTTGGCCACAAGACTCTTTTTCCCTTAATGTGTGGAAATGATGACACAGCAGAAAACAAATTTTGACTCAAAAAATGCCAACTTTGCAGTATAACCCTTCAAAACAAAACAAAATAATTCGGTGTATTGAATTCTCCTTCTGAAAACGAAATCGGAAAAAACACAATCATTTTCGGCACCTTGGTACTTTACTACTGTAACTCTTAAAGGACGATTCGAGTCTAATATGCGGGAGTGCAATGGGGCATATCTTCTGCAGAACGTAGACTTCTTTACTTCATAAGTATTTCTGAATAAGATCTAATAAAGTATGTTTAAATTTGTTTCGGGTAAAAGTTTGTGTCATCTCAATATCAAAGCCCTTTTCTCGACATCTCGAAAACACCACCAGTAATAGAATCTTGTTTCTGTGATTCAAAATGACAGGGTCAGCTGGGTGGCGTGCTGTGCTGTGTATTATTAAAATAAAAACATAAAATAATAATTTACTGTTTTGTGCGGTTCGATTTAACTTTGAGGCGGGAAATTTTAGTGAAGTTTCTTATCACGCCAAAGGATAAAAGTATTTCCTTGTCGTCAGCAGAATGCAGTAAAGAACGATGTGAAGTTTGAAAACTGAAGCGTTGAATTTATTCTCTAGATCATCTTGGATTGTGAAGTACTGCATCGTATTAGAGTAAACACGTCAGCAACATTCTTTGTGATTTGGTATTTTTGTATTTGATGTTTTTATTTCCACTTCCTTTGGTACTTGATAATTTATTTCGATTTCAACGCCGCATGACCACATGTACTTATTATTTCTGTTAACGATAAGGGCTACAGTACAAATATGTTTGAAAGTCGCAACAAGTAATAGATCGGAATTTTAGAGATGTTATCATGCAGTGCCAAATTCAAAGGAGGTGTTAAGTATATTACTTGTATCTTGAACGACTAGAGAGTAATATACAGGAGTGGTGGTAGAGCCATGCAGATTAACAATATCTTATATAGGAGAGATTTGAAAGAAGTAGTTGATTGCGAAGTTCTTGGAGGAGAATGTGCTACTCCTTAACACAAAGTTGTAAATATGCAAGCTCAATATCAAATTAAAGAAGCATGAAAAGTTTATCAGGGCAGCGAAAATTAAATGGTAGTGATTTAAGAATAGAGTACCGGAGAATGCTAAATAGGAAGCCACAGGAAATTATAAACTTCGAGGGGAATATCTTGGAGTACTGGCAGGAAAAACTGACAAAATAAGAGTGTCAGTACAAACGTTTCTAGGTATGACATCAGAATATCACCAGAGAAGCAAAGAGACCTGGTGGTGGAACGAACCCGTTCAAGCCAGTACAAAACGAAAGAAACAGGTGAAGAAGAGATTTTATCAAATTGGAGATGAACAAGACAAGCTAGAATACATTACCGGTAAAAGGGAGACAAAACGTAAAGTAGCTGAAGCAAGAGATCAGGCTTACGATAGGCTACATCACCGACTAAACTCAAACGAAGGCGAGAAAGAGCTATTCAGAATTGCCAAACAAAAGAACCATTCAGGAAAAGATTTCCAGCATGTGAAGGTGATGAAAACGGACAATGAAAACAATCGAGGAAGATGTTTTTAAGAGGTAGAAGGAGTATTTACAAGGATTATTAAATTCGGGTAAAAGATAGTGCGCGAGTGTGGGAACTGCAGGGGAATCAAACTGATGTGCCACACTCTGAAGTTGTGGGAGAGATTGATGGTCAAAAGACTATGGTGTGAAATTGAAATCAACAAACAACAGTTCGGTATTATCCCAGAACGCAGTACCACAGATACACTGTTTGCGTTACGAATTCTGCACGAGAAATATCGAGACTACCAACAACAACTACACAACGTATTTATCGATCTTGAGAAAGCATATGACAAAGTACCCAGAGAGGAGATATGGTGTTGTATGAGGCTGCCAGGAATCAGAGAAGTATATCAGACTGGTACAAGAAATGTACAAGGGCAGTATGACCAGTGTTCGAAGTGCTACAGGAATGACGGATTACTTCGAAGTGAAGGTAGGCCTGCACCAGGGCTCGGCTTTAAGCTCTTTCCTATTCGTCGTGGTAATGGATAGACTCACCGATAATGTAAGAAGAGACGCTCCTCAAAATATGATATTCGCAGACAATATTGTACTGTGTAGTGAGAAATGAGACGAAATTTAGTTGCAGCTGGAAAGGAGTGTTATGCCTTGGAGAGGCGAGGAATGAAAATAAGCCGGGCAAAGACAGAGTACCTAGCTTTGAACGGAAGCCAGAACGATAGAATACAGCTGGGAGGGGGTGGAAATCCCTAAAGTGAGTACCTGTGGTCAATACTACAAACAAAAGGAAACTGTGATAAAGAAGTAAAGAGGAGAGTGTAGGCCGCTTGAGATAGTTGGAGGAAGGTAACAGGGGTACTCTGCGAAAGGAAAGTATCATCCCGGATGAAGGTAAAAGTTTACAAGACAGGAGTGCACCCAGCTCTATTATATGGTCTGGAAACTGTTGCTACCACCCTACCACAAGAAGCGAAGCTAGAAGTGGCTGAAATGCGCATCATGACGTGGTCACTAGGTGTGACGAGACCAGACATAATTCCTAACGACCACATACAAGAAACATCTCATATCAGGAGACTTAGAGACAAGATGAGGGGAGTCAAGACTTCGCTGGTACGGGCACATAGCAAGAAGTGATGCAGATTATGTAGGAAGGAGGGTACTGAGAATAAAGTCCCCTGTGGGAGGTGATGAGGGAGGCCGAAGGAAAGGTGGAAGGGCGTGATTGAGACATATATGGAGGCTGTTGGTGCGACGGATGCTGATGTGACGAACAGAACAGGCTGGAGATGTCTGATCCGCTGTGGCGACCCCCAACGGGATATAGCCGAAAGACAAAGAAGAAGAAGATACTGAACGAGTGGGCGAGGGGCAAAACCAGTACCTGATCGTTTGGTCAAAGTGGGCAGAAAATGTGTCAATATATGTGGGTTAGATGGCAACAGTATAAGTTTACAAATGTACTCAAACTTGATATCTTTTAAGTTTTTTAAATGAAAATTTTCAACTTTATGGTTACTCTGTTAGACATTGCTTTAATGTTTTCTTTGTGTGCGACTCTCAGGGGTAGCTCTTGGACTGAAGTCAGTAAATTGAAAAGAATTCCATTTCTGAATTTCCATTCTATTAGCTGGAACTTTAAATGGTTTAAAACGTATTCTGCTATTCTATTTCAAACGTCTTTCTGGACAGTCTTCAAGTAATCATTTTTAATAAGTGATTTTAAATGTAGTAAGAGTGCAAGACCAAATCTTACGACCATTGTGAGGTATGTTTTTTCAACCTCTAAATGCTTATGAATTTCTGGCTGCTCACAAAGAACTTGTCCATACTGGAATGCAACAGTGCATTGTATTCCTATAAAGCCCTAACGATTCCGAGTTTAAAACAACCCCTTTCACTAGGTTTTCACCCTTCATATTTAAGCCAGTTAATGGTTATGATACCCAGGCGCAGAGTTTATAGAGATTCCAACGACGAGTGGCTGCTTCGCAACGATGATGTCAATCATGAACACGATATTTTTTATTAAAAGGTGTTTGGGGTACGAAGAGGAATCACCTAAAAATGTACAATTAGCGCTCAGAATATCATAATTCTGGTACTTGAAATTACTTCGTTTAATAACAGTTCTTTGAGGGCATAATTTAGTGAACTTCTAAACGAGAAGGTTAAGGTATAAAAAATCCTGGTGTCCTCAAGCAGTATTCTCATGCTATTTAGGCATTAAATGTCAACAAGTGAAAATTATAAGACAAACAATTGCTTTCATCTTAAATGCTTCTAATTTTAAACCTGTAAAATACCTCAAAGAAACTAAATCTTAAGTAGAATCTGCTTGTGGTTTAAGTTCCATTATTACCTGTGTATCAAGATAATATGGCGTGAGATCTGTGCCTCCTCCAAACCACCATTGTTTCTCTTTATTTTTTTCCTCAACTTCAAAGTAGCGGTAGTTAAAATGAAGGGTAGGTACCTTTGGATTTACTGGATGGATGACAGCACTCACACCTGTAAAATAAAGTTTCGTTTCTGATTAAGAATTAGCCACTAAGATAAGATAAGACGGAGTATTCTATGTCCTTACTGGCAAAAATGACTGAAGTGCTAATTTTCAGAAAAAGCATCTGGTTGTATATTTAGTACACTACACCATTTCCAAATGAAAAAAATAATGAATAGCCAATTGTTAAAAAACCCATTAAAAAGTCAATTATCATTTGTAATAAATACAAAACAACATCGTTTTATGCTTCTTTTGAAATTTAATCACTTCGGTGTCAGCAAGCGATAACAAAAGCTTTCTATTCCTCCAGATTTCTATTTTCTAACTAACTGATCATAAAATGAGCTCCAATATTAAGCAATAGACAAGTCACATAAAGTACATTAACATACCTGTTGCAAAGAATGTAGCTTCACCTCCAATTGACCTCCCTCTTGACTGCATTTGTTGTACAGCATCCTTAGTTAAATTTCCATAGACAACTGATACATTTACACCAGCTTTTTCAAAGGTGCTACCTAAATACAACATTAGTCATAACAAATATTACCTTTCAATAGCAAAATACAGCAGCTATCTCCTTACATTCAGAAAAAGTATACAAAACTATTCTGTACTTCACTTTATGTATTTACTCTAATGATATTCAGACAAACAAAAAATGTTTTTTTCCAACAACTTGGTATGGCATTTAACAATGATTAGTCTAAACATGTCTACAAACATAAACAAATATTCAAAATAAAAAAACACACAACTTAAAAATATTGACATTAATTTATATTATGATGATGAAATTACAAAAATCACTTTGTTTCTATGTTAACAGTGAAAAGCTTTTAAGTAAATTTATGTTTTTGTATCAAATGAGATACCTACCCAATCTAATTCAAAAATTATAAAAACAACTCCAATAACAACCAATCTTTTAAACTAAGGATTTTTCAGACCTTTCTAAGATAAAGCGTTGTAAAAAATTAAGATAATATCAAAACATATATGGATACATCTAATTTTTTAAGGTTATTGGAAAACCTGACTAAGAAATAATTATGGGAAGCTTTGTTTTGCACTACCTGGGGTCACCATAATAAAGAGAAAAGTAGCATTGAAGAAGAGAATTCTTCAGTCAGGTGTAGAAAAGAAGAACTGTTGTCAAAAGTATTTTACAAAATTTAGAGATTTTGCGGTAAATTGGTGAGCAATGGATCAAGTCTAGTAGATTGCTGGAAAGTTCCCAATCCAATGGTGAGCAAGAGAATTTACTTTGGAAGACAGCTCAATGTCAATTGCATTAGAGATTCAGCAGTGGATTCAGTCCAGGAGACTAGGGAAGTCAGCTTTAGTACCTCATCATGTCAAAATATTAGTCAATGCAGGAGGAAATAGCAGACTAAAGATAAAAAGTATTGTTTACAGAGTGAAATCACTACTAGTGTAACAAAATTCAATTGACAACCACGTTTAGTTACATTTCACAACAAATATGCATCACTGGATGAAAAAAGTTTGATCTTTTAACTCCAATTCAAAAACACAAAGGTAAAACAAAACAATGAAAAACCTTATATAACTAAACAAAAAATGTAAGTATATATAATTAATTTAATCAGGTATTACTGGATCAGTTGAATTTATCACTGGCTCACTTTTGTGTTGCAATAATAGCAGAACTTTCCTTTTCAACGTATTTGCAAGTGGTCTTAAAACAAATTTTCTGTTGGATTTGTTTGTAAAAGAAAAGGAAAACACACTGTCAACTTACCCTCTTGCAGTACACATGTTATCCCTCCACCACCTTCTTCTCGTTTCCAACAATCAACAACAAAGTCCTTGTCAGTTTCAAATTCTCTTAGTTTTTTGCAAACTGATGCTTGAATATAACAAACAAACAATTCCATTCTGCTCTTCATACAGGTCCTTGCATTTTGTCGTAGATAATTCAGATCAGTGAGTGTGGGGCTCATAAACGAGTCACATGGTAACTGTATTAATAATTCCAGCAAGGAATCCAGCCTTTTCTCTATAGAATCTGCCTTGAAATCGGTTATGCTTGAAATTGAGCATGCAGAATTTGATTCACTAGATGAGTCAGTCATTTTGTTACATATGTATTTGCTTCATCTACAAAAAACATGAGAAATTAGGGTTTGGAGGATGGAAATAAGAAAAATAAACAACATAATATATAAATGTAAACTGGAAAAAGTAGTTATTCCAAAATTACTGTACATATAAAAATCAGATTGAACTTTTAATTTCCATTTATGGGCAACACAGACTTCATTACCAATAAAAATATGTCACTAAGAAGCTTGATAAAAATATAGTAACCATATTTCTTCAAATCAATATCTTGGTGATATAACATTATATTTTGATTCCTTTATTTATTCAATATGAAATCAAAGTCAAAAGCTTCACAAAAGGTACCAAAATTATCAAATGCTTTTCTCTTATAAAACATGGGCACAAAAGTAGTGTATTTCAGAAAACTCCAATATTCACTGTACAAAACTGTGTCCTTAAATTAAAAATACTGTGGTGGTATGCCTGCTTGGAATAAGATTTAAAACTACTTTCTTGTCTCATTATAATAATACCTACATTTAATTTAATAACTTCTAAAAAGTATTATAGCATATCCAAATATAAAAATGAAAAAGAAAATGAAATGGTGACACCAGGGGTCATGCAATAGTGGAGCACAGAAGATCACATCCTTGACTGGGAAAATAAATACTACAACAAGAAAACTTGAAACCCTGATTCATTTTCTACAGTAGAGCAATCACATCAACAGCATATCTTACACTTCCAAAAATATAACTTCCAGCATTACAGAAAAGAAACATAACAAACACACAGTAGGTATGGTATGTACTCCTAAAAGCAATTCAATCCAGTTTACCAAGTGTGTTTGCACAATCCAAATACAAAATAGCTAAGCCTAATTGCTTCAGTGACCTGATGACAATGATAACTTGTTCAAACTTTTCAAGTTAAGAGGAGACAGATGAATTTTGACTTCAGTTTTGGTTTGAGTTGTTTTTACATCTTTATTAGGTTGGATGTTGGCAAAATTGCTTCTTATCTATATATTACAAAATTCTTATGTAGTAATGCTAATCATGCTGGTATTAGCCAAAATTTGCTTTATTAATGTCAATCTCTAAAGTTTAAAGTTGCTAATATTGGCTTTTACACATTTTGATAACTTACTTTATGTTTTCCTTTTTTTAATTATTAACATTACCATTTTTACATACCAAAAGTTGAGCAAGAGGACTTCTGAATTTATAAAATTTAATAGAATTGTATTACTCAAATCTAAAATATATTTTCAAAGGGTTTTTGTTGTTGTTGATGAAACATGGTAACAAAGTAGAAATGTGATTACAACAGATGAATATGGGAACATTATTTTCTTTATCTAAAATTGAACTTTATGCGTGTTAGGGAGAAGTATCTCTCAAAATGTAGGTCAGGGAATGCTTATAGCTCATGACATGATAAACATCCTACATCAATGGTGCAGTGTTTGCTTCTGTCAAGGTTATTAAGCTTGCACAGAGAAAGAGAGAGAAAGAGAGAGAGAGAGAGAGAGAGAGAGAGAGAGAGAGAGAGAGAGAGAGAGAGAGAGAGAGAGAGAGAGAGTGTGTGTGTGTGTGTGTGTGTGTGTGTGTGTGTGTGTCTCTCTCTCTCTCATGGGAAAAACTTGTGAAAAAAGAGAGAGATGGGGAAGGGGAGAGTAAGTGGATATGAATATTAATGACAATAGGAACAACAGTAGAGATAATACTAATAATCACTATCAAATTTACCTCTCAAATATTGAAAA
>RDPX01000032.1:1644108-1663114 GCA_003991215.1 Morbakka virulenta
GTGTGTCTGAGTGTATGGTAGTTAGTGAGTGCAGAGAGAGAGAGAGAGAGAGAGAGAGAGAGAGAGAGAGAGAGAGAGAGAGAGAGAGAGAGAGAGAGAGAGAGAGAGAGAGAGAGAGTGTGTGTGTGTGTGTGTGTGTGTGTGTGTGTGTGTGTCTCTCTCTCTCTCATGGGTAAAACTTGTGAAAATAAAGTGAAATGGCCAAGGGAAGAGTTAATGGCTATGATTATTAATGCCAATAGGTACAACAGTAGTGATGATGATCATCATCACTATCAAAATTTACTCTCAAATATTGTATAAATACAAAATTATACTAAATATACTAAATTATTCACTATTGTACCTATCAAATGATACACAGATGCACTTATTTGGGTGCACAATTAAAACCAGAAGTGAAAGCAATACAAATAATGAAAGCCAACAAAGAAATTGGTCTCACTGAATGTGAGTGATGAGATGCTAAAAGGAAATACATGCTACAGGGGTACACTACTTAAGAAATTTCCTGAACCAGATATTTAATACAGTCAATCACGTAATAAATCAATGGTTGGCATCTGCTAGATAATGGGATGAAATTTGATACCAAACATTCAATCCTCTATACATCTCTCCAGTTCTGTGACATCATTAAGCTATGTCTCTCATGAGAGTGTTTTGAGACCTACTTGTATTAGCCTTCCCATTTAAGTTCTTCAATATTTAAGGACCCAGATAACTAGCATATGCACTGGAAATGTTTTGTTCTTGTACACAGGGCCTGCCATTTTCAACCTGTTTCTTTGAATAATGCTGGGCAGATTTCAATGTACCCATATAAGTTCCTGGTTTCTGTTTTGGTTCAGCTTAATGTTGTATATCCATCTCAACATTTTAGCATACATTATTTATATCCAAAATCTTTTTTCCAGTCTCAGTGACCATGTTGAACTGCCATAGAAAGGAATAGATTCATCAGTAGCCTTAAACAAATGTAGCTTAAGATTTTTTGCCATGCTGTTTTTCCAGGTGCTGTTTATCTTATTTAGTGGTAGCAAGGCTATTTTTTCCTGATATGTATACCATTTTCTTTTAAATTAACCAAGATTCTAATGTACTTAGAATCTTGTTCAGTTGTAGTTTCCACAATAGCTTGTTTTATAAGATATCCAGGTGATGTTTCCAAATTTTCTGATGTAACCTTGTAGAACACAGTTTTAGTTTTCTCAGCATTAAAAAATGACCAACTTTCCTAAACTCAACTTCTACATTCTACATCAACCTCTTGGGTTGTTTAATATTATTTATTAGCAAAGCAACGTCAATGGCAAAGCTCAGATTCAATCTCCTTCTGAGTTCATTAGAACTGAGCCTGTCCTTTAGACTTACGCTGCACATCCATCTTATCATTCTCACGTCATTCCGCTCCATGCGGCTGACATCTTCAGCTTTCACTGGCCAAGTTTCACTGCCATACATCATTGTGCTACGTACACATGCCTGGTAGACTCTACCTTTGGTAGGTAATGGCAGAGCTCTGCTGGTTAACAATGGCATCAGCTCCCTGAACTTACTCCATCCACTGTTAACCCTTGCTGTAACACTTGCACCAGCTCCCCCCTCAGCTCCAAGGGTGTCACCAAGGTAGCAAAACTTCTGGACAACTTCAATATCCTCATCCTCCAAATGCACTTTATGTAGGTCTAAGTCACAGGTTGCCTCTCCTTCTTTGCACCTCTTGCAGCTAAAACGGTTAGTTTCTGTCAGTTTGCCCTTTATTCCACTGCACCGTTTATGTACCCAGTGCTTGCAAGTACCACAATAGATTGAGTTGCTCCCAACTCCCTTCCCACAGACTGAACAGGGAAACTTTCCTTTCTCCAATGGCTTTCCTAAATTGCAACCACTGACCATCACTTTTGTCTTGCCCATGTTCACTCTCAAACCTTTACCTTCCAAACCCTTCTTCCAAGTCTCTAACTTAGCAAGTAGACCATCCAATGTCTCACAGGAGAGAACCAGGTCATCTGCATATAGCAATTCCTCTGGGCAACCCTTTCGAAACTCTCTTGACAGTGCTTCCAAAACACAAATAAAAAGCAGTGGACTTATTACAGATCCCTGATGAACTCCAACACCCACACCAAAACTCTCAGTATAGGAACTGTTGACCCTTACCCGACTTTTAGCATTTCTGTACATTGCCTGAACAACCTTAATCAGCCATTCACTTACTCCTAGTTTCCGTAAAGCCCACCAAACAACTTCTCTTGGCACTCTGTCAAAGGCTTTTTCCAAATCCACAAAGGCAAAGTACAGCTTCTTGTTTTTCCCAAGGTACTTCTCTTGCATTTGTCTAAGGATAAAAATGGCATCAATAGTTCCTCGTCCAGGCATAAAACCAAATTGCATGTTATCAATGTTTATTTCAATTCTAATTTGTTTTTCCATAACTCTTTCAACAACTTTCAGGACTTGGTCCATTAACTTTAATCCTCTGTAATTATCTCTTTCTAGAGCTTCTCCTTTTCCTTTGTAACAATTGATAATTGTACTTATTTCCCAGTCCTCAGGAATGACACCATCTCTTATGATCTGGTTTGTTAGATCAGTGATCATCTCTATACTTCTTTCACCTGCAGCTTTGACCATCTCTGCCACAATTCCTGAAGGACCAGCTGCTTTGCCTTTCTTCATTTTCTTTACAGCTTCCCTCACCATTTCTTTCTCAATGAAAATGGCTGGTCCAGATACTGTTTCTACCTTTCCAAGATTTTCTCTATCCCAAGAAAACTCTGTGTTCAACAATCTCTCATAATAGCACTTCCAGGCATTCTTCTTTTCAAGTTCACTTGTTGCAAGTTCTCCATCATCATTCCTGATACACTTTTCTCCAATGATATCCTGATTAGTCTTGATCATCTGCTTAGCTATCTTGAATACTTCATTCTTCTGGTCATCTCTACACATTATGTCTGGAAACCTTCTTTTCTCGGCATCCATCTTTGCTTTGTAGATTGCTTGCCTAGCTGCTCTCTTGGCCTCCAGATACCTTTCTTTGTTAACTAACCCCTTTTTCCATTGACTCCACAGCCTTCTCTTCTCTTTCACATAATTTTCAACAGAAGTATTCCACCACCATGTCACTCTATGACGTGGAGGCTTTTCTCCATCTTTTTGTCAACCTTTATCTTCTTCATGCCAATAAAATTTGCTGCCTAGTCCATAGTCACCCTTCTAAGTTGATCAATTGGGTTTCAAAATACCCCTAGGTTTAGTGCTCAGGAGAAACTCCTGAGCATTAATGATGTATTAAGCTCCTGAAGTAAAATAGCCTCACAGGACATTTACAAAAACAAGGTATAAGACAAGGTTTAATTACTTCCTTTTGTTAAGAATTGTTACCCTTACTATGGCCATGAAAAGGTACATCAATGCATTTCAACAATACATATTGACTGGTTTTGATGTAACATGTGGGAGTTTTTTTGTATTTGTTAATAACCTCAAGGGTGTGTAAAAACCCTGGAAAGATAATGATAAACACATTTCTGTAATTCTGGATGACTTAACATGAACCCCATTGAAGTAGCTTAGTGTTTATTATATATCTTGTGATACTATTGGTATTGCTTAGCATTTATTTATCTTGGGTTTGCATTTGCACAACTAGACCTTACTGAAGTATACATTTGCTAAAATAAGACCTTTGTGAAGAATTCATTTGGCTGCCATTTACTCTATTTTCGAATTATAACACTTGCTGCAATGGTCCATGTACACAAAGTTAAAACTGTTGTTCTTAAATATAGGGAGTTAAGTGAATTTCCATTCCCACTTGCTGTGTAGACAGCCACTTTTTGTCTTTTTCTGTTGTTTTCAAAAATTAATGAAAAAGGTAAATAAGGAGAATTAACTATCTCTTCAGGGTACAAAACCCTTATCCCATCAGGGTTGACAGGCACTGGTGTACCACAGGCAAAAAACTGAATGTGATATCTATTATGAGGCTGAGTCAAAGATAATCAATGACTGTAATACCTACTATTGGCAAGCTCATCATACTAGCACATAATTTTTATGGTAAAAGAACACACAATCTTTAAGTTAGAATAAAGTGGGTGCTGATAAGTTTTTGGAAGTGTCATATGTCACTAAGAATTACTGTACACTCAAACCCTGCTGCTAAGCATCTGCCAAAAGTTCTTAAAAGCATGCCAGAAGGAGAATGCAGCTGAGATCTATCGCAGCCTGCTGCTCTGACAAGGTATCAGCCATGTTTTAACCTCTGGTGTAGGTGGGCCCTAAAGGCCAACAGGTGTATTGACTGTCATTGTGTTCAACGTGAACAGTGTCAGTCAGTGCAAGGCAAAAATCGTCCCTGAACAGTTTGTCAGTTTTCACCAAATACACATCTCAATGTAGCTCACATATGAAAGCACCTCTGCACCTATATAACCTGTTACCACATTCACCCCTGGCAACACCAGACTTCCACAACAACCAAAATTAGACAAGGCACATGAACTTGACAGCATACTGAATAATGCAGTTACAACTATACCTGGTAACACCCCCCAAGCCTATCCATCATCTTTCACACATCTCTAGATTCTGGCTACCTACCTCAAGTCAGACTTACATAAAGTGTCTTGTGTAATATATTCTTATTACCCTGTATGCATTGCGAATAAAATAAGAAGGTTACTGACTGGTCTTGTGTGTCTATTCCTCTTCACTTTGTCACTATAAAACATTACATCTTGAAAATTTAAATAAATTTATCACCACCAAACTAGAAACTATTGCCCTTTTTCACTCACCTTTGTATTTTGCAAAATCCTTGAACAAGTCACCTGCTACCATATTATGCTACACTAGGAGCAAAGCAATATCCTGAAAAAACTATCCTTATCTCTCTAAGACCTTCAATACATTCTCTACCATAGTCTACTCCATAAACCAACAACTCATGGCATTTTTGACCTTCTGTACTTATGCCTACAATGTCCCCTCAGAATGAAAAATACAAGGCATCAAAGAACACATCACACTGAAAGCCACAATATTCAACTCCAGAGTCCCACAGGGTACTATGATTAACCCACTCCTGTTTCTATCCAGTGCTACATAACTTACACCCCAGGCCAAGTTATTTGTCTTTAACTGTCTCATCTGCAGAATGATTATGGACTTCATTAGTCACCACACCTTACGTGTAGAAGGTTGAAGGCCTGGGCAAAGAGGTGGAGGAAGCACTTTCACACACAACTATTAAACAATGCATGTGACCCTCACCGCAAACAGGATTTTGAAATAACGGAGAAAAGCTGAGACACATTATTGTGGCTGGTAACCACATAATAAACGGCTGCAAGAATTAATTTAATTTACAGTTATTGTCGGCCCCAGATATTGACAGGCACCAATAACTCGATATACGGTACCCATCCCAGTTCATCAATTTCAGATTCCTGGTTAAAAGTAAAGTACTTGACGTAAAGAGATAACGCCCAATGGTCAAGGTCATGCAAAGTTGACCCACAATGACCATAAATTTCATAAAACAGATGCCTAATAACATCGTAGCATCTGGGAGGCGTAAATCACTAGAAATTATTCAAATCCCAAGCCTTATTGTAATACTATAAGGTATATAATATGAAAGTTCTGTATTTACCAGCAAGTAGCAGTACTTTTCTTGAAAAACCCTTGTCAGTCTTCTAATTTTATCAGTTCCCGCTGTTCAGCACGTGAATACACTTCTGTTGTGCATCTGCTGTGATTATCCAATAAGAGGCCACGTAATTGAGGGCTTTTTGAGAAAGCTCTCAGCTTGTCAGTTTTGAACTTATTTGTTTATTTACCCATTTATTGATTCTTCCATTCATAAATCATCCATTCATTTATTCAGTTACTTGCTTACGTATGTGCGCTGAATTATTACCTGTTAAGCACTGACTTCGTTTGCATTATTAAGAACCGAGGTTGAAACAGTTTGTTACCATTGTTACACTGTAAATTT
Organism: Morbakka virulenta; assembly: GCA_003991215.1. Taxonomy (NCBI): domain Eukaryota; kingdom Metazoa; phylum Cnidaria; class Cubozoa; order Carybdeida; family Carukiidae; genus Morbakka; species Morbakka virulenta. The sequence goes on from RDPX01000032.1 coordinate 1,650,119, forward strand.
TTGTTTTTATCGAAACACGAGTTTGCCATCTGGAGGTATTTTACATCAATTTTCTAATAAGTAACCTCCACTGCTGAACAATATCACATCTCACTGACTGACAACTTAACCAGGGCAGGTGAAGGATCCATTCTCTGACAGACCTGACATTCTGTCACCACTTCCTCAACTCGTGGCTTTGTCATCAGTGACCCGAATATAAGATAAGGAAGGAAGACAGAGTTACTAATAAGGAGGAAGTAGACAAGTGGGTAGATAAGGGCTGGCTGCAGGTATACGACACATAAATACATGGAGAGATAAGTGGAGTTTTCCCATTAATGGCAGCTCAACAGCCAAACAAACCCAAAAAGATAAGACCTTTCTTGGACCACAAGTAATTGAACAAATTCGTCCATGTTAAACCAGAAAGAGACACAGCAGCATGCGAGGAAAAGGTTCGCAAGTGGTGCAAGATGGGTCAAGTCCTGTGCATGTTGTATTTGCGAAAGGCCTACTTGCAGCTGCACATAGCGATTTGTTGCACGTTCACCTGGCAGTCCTGTACATAATTGCACAGAGAACCGGCCCAACCAAATCTACCTGCCCTGTAAGGCCTGTGGGCCGTCTTAGATATGCCAGAAAAATATCCACTGGCTTACTTTCTCTCAGAGTTGTAGCACAAAGCTGTTCAAATGCACTAAAACTTGTAAATGCAGGACGCTTTAAACACCCCTGCTTTGAGTGTGTCATAGTTTGTTTTCACTGCGCTGTTTAGCTGCTTGTACATGGCAAAATCTGATCCGCTGAGAAACAATAGAAGGTTAGTCTATTGCAACTCAGCGACCAATTCCAATCTAACAACACAAATTCACAGTAGAGCAATGGTAACAAACTGTTCTAGCTTTACAACACAAACAAAATACAATAAACTTGTGTTTCAACTTTCGGTCTTTAATAATACAAACGAAGTCAGTGCTGAATTTAGTTCATAGTCTCCCTTGATCTGAAAATCACAAACATAGTCTTGTAACCATCTCAAGGAATGTTTATTTCTTTGGGAGCGGGATTCCAGATTTTCTACATCCGTGTCACAATCTGTGCTTCAGGCACAAGCGCACTGATAATTTTATTCCCTGTCATTGTCTGGGTCATTGTTTCCAACAGTCTCTATCTCGATGGGGTCTTCATGAGTAGAACCTGAGGTGTGAGTTAATGGTTCTGCTAAGCGAAGATCAGCAGTGTGTCTTGACATGGCGTCCAACCCCACTCTAGTGTTCGATAAAACTTTGGTAATACGTTTTCTGCTCCATGGGGTCGTACATCGATTATTTGGTGGTTTCACATACACTTTTACGCTGCATCTTTGGTTATTAGACTCTTTAGTGACATCTGGGAGTCTTGCAGAGTACACGTACTTTAACTTCAGAATAATTGGTTCTGCATTTGGAGATTTGTTATAACAAAACAGCATGTCTTTCATGGAGCTCCCAGTCCTGGCAGCCATTCTCTTTACTGTGCAATGATTCCTCGCGGCGACCAATTGTAATCTATCAAATCCCTCGCTGAAGTTCCCACTAGACTTACAATCTTCATTACGTCTGATCAAACCCAATAGTTTCAATTCCAGTTTCAACTCTAAATTGCTGAGATAGCTTACAACTGAACAACACCAACTGATCAAATCAAAACTAATACAAAAATGAAATAAAACACCTGCAGATGGTAAACTTTCCAACCTTTCACATTTCCAACTCATACTTCAATAAAAACAAAAACAACAAAAATTTACAGTGCTACAATGCTAATAAACTGTGTTCTAACTTACGCTACTAAATAATACAAACAAAATATGATAAACTGAATTTCAACCTCCGGTCCTAAATAATACAAAGTTAGTCCTTAACACGTAATAATTCAGTCCACAACATATATATAAACATACGTGATGTCACAAAGTTCAACAATTTGACAAGTGGGTACAAAATCCCAGGCTTGTTTACCTAGATGTTCAGGCTTCTTAAGTCCAGTACAACCGGTGGCGTAGCCATGGATTTTCATTTAAGAAGACAAATAAAAAAAACTGATAAAATTGATAATATGGGCTCAGATATGTTTCTAACTAGAATAATATAAGCAAGATGGAAGAAAAATAGAGATTTTTCAACATTCTTTAGTTATACTATTAGTTGATTTTCTCGGATTTACTATTTTGCATTTTCAAAAATATAAATTTAAGAGCTAATCGTCATAAGCAAGAAATGTAGAAAACTCGAGAAGTAACAAACAGAACACAGATTCCTTTTTGCTCGGACACAACGGCAACCCCTCTCCCCCCCAAAAAAATCTGATAAAATCAACAGCATCTTCTGGAGCGTTGATATCTAACGACTTTAATAAGAAATGAGAAAATTTATGTTTGTCAATGTCGCGTAATTTCACGCTGAACGGTTTTCATATTTTATTTTGAGATGTTGTAATATTGCCTTACCGTTATATCATGTCAATTGTTACGTTATGTATTTGCAGAGGCGTATGGCATAAGCAATCGTTTGTGAATATTGGCCTGGCGACCGGCGCCTACCATAGCCCAAGGCGTGGCAAAAAACTTTGGTAGAACTCTGTCAGTGGGGGTTAGAGCACTTGTATGTTCATAACAACTTCAGTTGCTAAACAGTGCAACACCTCTGATTCTCCTTTTGATAAAAGCTCCTCCTGAGGTTTCTTCGCCACAACTGGTCCTTTAAGGCTAATATCAAGTTACAGATATGAAAATGGCTTGAAGGATAACCCTTTAAAGCTACTGGGCAGCAGCAGTACTGAATGGTGGCAGCTGGCCGATGATTTCCCAATGGATCAACAACAGCAGGATTTCACTGGCCCAAATTAGCAGGACCCTTCCGCAGTAAGGTGGGACTGCGATGAAGAAGGTAACGGGAAACCACTTCATTAATTTTTCCCTAAAATAGTCATGGCTACACATTCATTCAAGAAATACTCGCAATAACAGCTTTAAGAGTGTTTCTACATCTAATTTTGGCACCTCGCTCGGAAGGGTGTCCAATACACAGCAGGTGGGCTCAGATCGTCATCCGGCGATTGCTATTTATAAGCGCAGCCTTCGTCTAGCCACATAGGACGTTAGGACTCTTTACCAGCTTGGTAAGCTGGAAAATGTGAGACAAGAAATGGACAGAATAAATTTAACTGTATTAGGTGCAAGTGAATATAGGTGGACGGAAAGTGGATCTTTTAAAAGCGGAAACAAAACAGTAGTTTTCCGTGGTGGCAAAACTCACCAGCAAGGAGTGACCTTGATTCTGGATGAAAGAACAGGCAGAAGCTTCTTAGTCTACAGTCCTTTGTCTGAAAGGGTGCTTTTAGTGAAGTTAGAAGCAAAGCCTTTCAACATGTGCTTAATCCAGTTATGCGGCCCCCTCCTCCCCACTTCTGCATCCGATGAGTCTGAATTAGAGTCTTTTACAACACCATTTACGACGCTGTGAGTCAATGAAAGTCGCAGGAAGTGATAATTGTCATGGGCGATCTTAACGCCAAAGTAGCTGAGAATAAAGTAGGCAATATTAATTGCAGCAAAATCTTCTCTATGTTGATAAGTAAACCAAACATAGCACCGAAATGTTCAGTTAACATTGATGGAGTTGAAATCAAACAAGTTAATAGTTTCAAATGTCTTGGCTCAATAATCACATCTAACTGCAAATGTGAACATGAGATAATGATAAGAATTGGCCTTTTACAGACGTATTCTCAATATATCATGGGAAGATATGCTAACGAACGAAGAAGTATTGAGAAGACCAAACGTTAAATGCAACATTTTTAAACTATAAGAGGAAGGTAGTTTGAGTTCTTTGGACATATTGTTAGGAAAAGAGGGTTCGAATATTTAGCTATTACTGGGAAAGTAGATGGATGGAAAAGTAGAGAAAGAAGTAAGCTCATGTACGTCACTGAAGTAGCAAAACTGACCAGCTGCTCTAATGTAAAAGTCATAAGAAAGGCAAAGAACAAAATAGAATGGAGAGCAATGGTTTTCTACGCCTTATCAAGGTATGGCACCTAAAGAAAAATAAGATTGTGTTTGAACTTATTTTAAGTTTTGCTCTTTGACAGCTAGATTAGTTGGCGTCTGTCTTGATACAAAGTAATTTTGATTGTTAGAATGTATGAAATTTATCTGAAAAATTCAAAACTGTGAAGTAAATATCCTGTGTATATTGGTAAGAAATTGTGGAGGACAGAATTTACAGAAGTTTTGATATTTTGAGTAGCAGAGAGGACCTCAATGCTCTGTGTTGGATTAACATTATATGGATTTAATGATAATATTCTGAGTAGTTTATCTGGTGTTTTTAGTCTTGTGCTGCACTAAAAGAACCTAGAGTAGGCAAAAAAGGAATTCCCCTTCAGGCAATAAGCAAATTTACCAAACATATATACTTGTACTGTCATTCTTGCCAATAAATGTAGATGGTTTTTTTTACTAAATCGATATGGTCGAATCGATTCTAATAGATACTGCTCTTTTGCAGAGTAAAGCACAAATAGGTTTTGTTGAGCTTCAACAAAATGAATGTTCTCTCAGATTTTAAATGCTTTGCCGGGATCCTCGGAATTAGTTTTTACAGTATAAAGATTAAAATGGCTTCTCCCGTCCAAATTTCTTGAAAACGCCGTTATTATGCGAATAGATGGGATTTCAATTTCTTTGTAGTATTCTGACAAGGCTTCCAGCCGCACATGAAACGGAGTTTCGTCGAAATCATTGCCATATTATGCCATAATATTATACTCGCCAACCAAGTTATTTCTTTATTGATTTTTATAGTTAAAAACCATACAAGACATATTCCAAATAAGTGGTGGAGCTGTAAAGTAATGATAGAAAAAAGGAACAAAAGAAAAAATAAGGTTAAGCCTAGTGATGATAGTTTACCTTAGCTATTAGCACTATAATAGTTAACCTTAGCTATTCGCCTTAGCTGTTCAAATCAAACGATCTAGGAAAGCACTCAGATCCCAAAAGAGTTTATTACAACGAGAAAAGATTTATGACAACGAGGGACAACAACTGCATGAGGATGAAGACGTTGAAAGAAAGAAGTCTCATGAGGTGCAACGATGAAATTTCAACAGAATATTTACCATGATAATGCCTACATGGAAAACAAAGACAAATCTCATTTCATCAATGAGACCAAGGTTGAAGAGTAGGAGCAAGCTTTGAACCTATCAAATTACAAACACGTCTCTGAACACGATCAAGAACAACAAGATTAGATGACGGACCGATTGTCCAGATAGGCCAGCAGTACTCCATGCAAGGGCTGGCGGTAGATTAATAAAGATACAAGATAGCTTCAGCTGTAAGTTTTTTTCTATCACTGTGGAAAGAACTGACCTTTTTAGAAACAGACTTGCCAATGGATGGAATAAAGGAGCCTCGAGAAAGATCTGGAGAGAATGACAAAACGAGCATTCTGATTGATGAACATTCCTCGAGAGAAAAGGCAACCTCACTAGCATTAACATTGGAATGATATTCTATAAATATTGGGAGAAGATATGTGCTCAGCTTTCTATCGAATCACAGCAGTTGTGTTTTAGTCGTATTGAAAGATACCAGCTACTTCCTTCTCCATTCTCTGACACCCTGATGGTCAGCTCTTAAATCTTCTGCAAATTTGACTTATTTCTATTGAGCTGTCTTGTGATTAGTACCAGAGTACAGGGTAATGTCATCAGCAAAGATGTTGATAAACTAAAGCAAATTACTGGGATGATCATTGATGTAAAGAAGTAAAAGAGTAAGACAAAGAATAGAACCTTGAAAATCGCCAGCGTTAATGGAATACTTATCAGATACAATTCTATCTAGTGTGAGATGCTATCTGAGAGAAAGGACTGAAGGATTCCAAAGACCCACAAATACCATAACCAGGAAGATTATGATGCAAGCCAGTTCGCCACAGAATAGCAAATGCCTTGGAAATACAGAGTAGACTTATCCATACATCTATAGATACGTTCCGTGATTGGCGTCTAAACGTCACCAGTGGAGCAAAGTCCGCCAAAACCCGTACTGAATATCAACAAAGAGACCCGAGTTCTGGAAGAATTCTAACAGTGGATTGGTGATAGGTCATTTAAAGATCTTAATAATAATAATGACAAAAAGAACAGGACTTCGATGGGCAAAGGTTAAAAAGTTTGTACATCAGGGAGTAGAAGCACATTCTTTCAAATCAAATACCGGAATAACACCAAAAGCTTTGGGTTGATCAAGTCCATGAATAATTTTTGCAACCTGGGATTTTTACGACAAAGTCCAAAATCTGATCTTTTTGCAGATGGGACTCTGGCAAAGAAAGGCGAGTCTTATTTAGAGAGGAACTGGTAGAAAAAAATTTGCAAAAAGATTAGTATTTGCTGCTTAGGATAAAAAAAACCAAACACCATGAGTGGAGGAATAACCAATAGAATTCAAAACACTATTGCGTATCGTCCAGAAGTTTCGACTTCCAAGTCTTGCAGTAGAAATAAATTCTGGAACTTGTTCAGCATAGCGAGATTCACCCGAGATTCTTCAATTACATCACGTTGAAACTGAACACAGAAATAACTGCAATAAGCAGTGGTAGAAGAACAGTGAGCATTAATCCTTGAAGAAGAATGAGGTTTGAGTTTGTAAGTACGACTAGGCACAAGTGTTTTAATATCAACCTTTACCCATTCTGTGAAAGCAGTTGCTGCATCACAAGCTGATTTGCTAAAAACTGAGTCACGTGGAATATTACTCCAAAATTGACAAAATCCATGTCAGTCAGCCATGCTAAGTTTAAAAGTCTTACAATGAAATGGATTGTCAGATTAGAAACAGTTAACCTTAACCTTAACAGAAACAACAACATGAGCAGAAGATTCAAAAGGAGGTAAAGATGAAATTGTGCAATGCTCGGGAACAAAAGTCAAAAAGAGATCTGAAAGGGGAGATTCTCCTGAGTCTTGATACGGAGGAAGTCTTGTTGGAAAAGCAACAAGCTGTCCAAGTTATGAACAAGAGCGAAGTTGTAAGTAATTTCTCCAGGTGTGCCAATCTTGTTAGAATGACTAAACCGGGACATGCGGTGAACATTTGAAGTCATCAAAGACAAAGATTTTGGCAATGCGATGCTTGCTCAAGGCTTTAATAATGGAGTTGGAACTGCTTCAAACATGATTATAGCGTAAAAATCCTCAATATCAATCGAAGTAATATACGCAAACTTTATATATGCAAACTTTATTACCAACGAAGAAAATACAAATTCGATGATTGACAATGTAACTAGAATTTTGACAGAGGATAATCTAAAAGTGAACGAAGCAAAGACTGGTCGTACGGAAATAAAGAGAAAACAAAAATAACGAACACCGGGGGGAAACAATGAAAGTAGGTAGTATGTTAGGATATCAAAATTACATGTTAAGAAAGAAAACGCTAGTGACATTAGCACTTTATGGTTTAAAAATAGTTTAATGAGAGTAGTATCTGTGACATAATGAGTAATCGTAAATAATTATAGTAAGTAATTATAATTATTTGTAAATATTTTATTCCTATGAATAAGAAGTGTGTCAGATACCTTTGTCATTGGACAAGTAGTTTATGCCAAGAACTTTTCCAATGTATTGTGAAAGACTCGGTACCTTCCTTTCATTGATGGTAAACTACATTCTATAATTATAGGTTTAGGGTCAGAATCAAAAATCATAATCAAGACTTCGATAAACTCTCAATGTGTTGCAAAATTGCATTAAAAGCCACTTAGCTAATGTAGCCTAGCCATCTCTTGTATCCTAGAATAGAGTTAAACAAATATTTGTGTATGTTTTAATAACCAAACTTGAAATTTATAATATAAATAAGCTGGAATTCTAGTTCAGTTTGCTCTTGTCCTACATTAATCGTTAGCATTATGTACAGAATGTTTCGATATGCTATAACACGACCTCCTCTAGATTTATTTAAAAAAACAAAGATGAAATATATGACAACAGCCACAAGATCCAAGTAGAATAAGAGCCTCAAAATCACAGAAAACGTTAATAAAGAACCTGATATTTTTACAAAATTTAAACAACCTGTTCTTGATTAGCCATTCAATACCTTGCTAACAACCGAGAGCCAACCAAAAAGACAATATTTTTTTGGATCAGAATTTCTCACCTTCATTCTCTAAAACTGAAAATGTCACCTGAGGAATGGAAAAGCCAGTGTGCAACCAAGCCAGTCCCAAGCCTGGACAAAGACTGGGTTCGACGACAGGTAGAGCAGCCGGCTGGTAAGATTATGCCGTAAATATTATGTTAGACAACTAGAGAGAACCAGACTATGCTAGGGCATCCCCCGTCTTAAGCGATGCACAGGGATTAGACGGCCTTACTGACCCTGTGGAAAATAAGCGAGAAAGGCCAACCAGCATTAAGATAGTAACCCTTAACATCAATACAATTACAGCTAAAAGCATGGAGATAGCAGATGTGATGAAAAGCTGCAACATCGACAACCTCTGCCTTCAGGAGATGCGACGGAAAAATGGAAATCTCGAGGAAAGGCAAGATTCACTGGAGATGGCGTCAAACTGTACTACAGTGGAGGGACAAGACCAAGAAACAACATGGCGAGCTGCCTATATGGGGAGTGGGATGATAAGGTGATTGTTGTGTCCAAGAGGTCTAATAGGTTCATCACTATAAAGCTGGTGATTCAAGGAGAACATACAATCTTGTGTCGGGGTATGTACTACAACAAGGATGTGACGAGGAGGGAAAAGACAGTTTTTGGACGTAACTTGGTGCAGTGAAGGATGGTATACTTCCCTCAGAAAAGCTTGTCCTGGCCGGGGACCTGAACGGTTATGCTGGTGCAGCGAGGGGCGTATTTAAAAGGTGGTATAGCGGAAAGTCTCGTGGAAACACCAACTAAGATGGAGAGCGATTTAGGTAGGGTGATTTTGCTTTGGTTAACACGATCTTTACCAAAAGTGACGCCCAGACATGCACCTTCCAGAGTGATCCTAATCAGAAGGCAATTGATTACATCAAAGTGAGGAGGGAAAGTTAAGGATTGCAAAGTGATCCGAGGAGAGAGTGTAGGGAAGCAGCATAGGTTGTTGGTGATGGACTTCATTGTGGACAAGAAAAAGAGGCAAAGACGAAGAAGAGAGAGGAAAATTTTGTTGATGGAAGCTAAGAAAGCAGAAAGGACAAGAAATGGTAGAAAGAGTGTGGCCAAAACTGCAAGAGATGGAAAAAAGCGAGAGATTCGGATGGCAGGAGACTTGCCACACTGTGATTAAAACATCTAAGAAAGTGCCCGGAGAATTTACCCCTGGAAAGTTTTTTGAAAAAGAATCATGGTGGTGGAACGAAGCAGTGGTAGAAGGAGTAGCTCAAAAGAAGCAAGTGATGGAAGAATGGAAGATATAGTCAAACAGAATAAGCAAGAGAAATCTACAGAGGCTGTAACAATATTAGTCAGAAGAAATGTTAAATGGCCCGGGATGCAGGTTATGAAAACCTTTACAAGGTGCTGTCAGAAAATGGGTCTAAGATTATCCATCGTCTTGCAAAAAATAGACACCAGAGTTCAAATGACATTGACATGCTAATCTTCATAAAGGATGGAAATGGATAGATACTGCGTAAGGATAACCAGGCGAAGGAGAAAAAACGAAATTATTTAAACACTCTCCTGAACACTGAGAATATTAGAGAAGAGCTTACTAATGCAAGACCAATCCAGGGCCCAATACAATGAATTGAAGAAAGCGAAGTAAAGCATCAGCTAGAGAGAATGAAAAACAAGAGGACTACAAGACCTGACAAGTTTCTAATCGATGTAATAAAGCTACTAAAACAGAGTGGAATCACCTTGATGACACCATTTCTGTGGCCAATAAGGAAGGAAGGACTATCCCAAGAGTGAAGAAAAAGCCTGTTATTACACATTTTTAAGCAGAAAGGAGATCCTCTGGACTGTGGCAACTACCCTGGAACCAAGCTTCTTGACCATTGTCTTAAACGTCTTGAACGAGTGATTGAAGCCAGACTTAGGTTAATTTTCATCATCAAGCCAACTCTGTATGGTTTTCAGAGAGGGAGGTCTACCACCGAATTAATGTTCTGTCTACGGATCCTTGACGAGAAATTCAGAGAGTTTAGTAGTGGCCTGCACATGGTGTTTGTAGACGTGGAAAGAGCCTACCAAACCATTTCGAGAGACCTGATATGGTACTGCCTTATGAGGAGAGATGTGCCAGAAGCGTATATCAACACCATCCAAGACATGTGCTGAGCCAGAACAAACTCTGGAAATACAAAAGATCTCAACATCGACATTGGTCAACATCAAGGATCTGCCTTAAGCCCACTACTTGTAATTATCATCATGGATTTGATCACAAAGGAAATCAGCGAAAACACGGCATGGTTAATGCTATTCGCTGATGATTTGGTGGTGTGCCATTGGAGTTGTAAACAGTTATACCCGAGACAAGGGTGTGTAAGGAAAAGATGGAGAGTGTGGGGCTCAAGCTAAATATATCAAATATAGAGTATTAACCACCACTAGGAGAGAATGGTAACATCTGGATGTGCAACTCAGAGGAGAAGAAATCCCTGCCTAGGTGCACGCAGTTAAAATATCTCGACACAACCATCCACCAGGAAGGAGGATGCCGCAAAGAAATTAACCTACGTATATAAAAAGCATGGAACGAGTGGAGGGAGCTAAGTGATGGGAAAATGTATGCTAACCTGAAAATCCTCATTTATACGATTGCGATACGACCAGTCCTGTTATGTGGAAACGAGACCTCGCCAGTCACAGGAAAACAACGGCATAAGATTGGGTCGTGTGACATGCTGCCATACTAGATGGGGATAAGTCTAGAAGAACATCGAAGGAATGAAGAGATTACAGCAGAAGCTAAAAGATGTCACGAGAAAGAGTAGGCTAAAGTGGTTTAGACATTTTCACCACCGTGAGAGAGATAAAGACATCAGAAGAGTCTACGACAAGAGGGTGGTGGGTATCAGAGGCTGTGTACAACCAAAACAGTGATGATATGACACGATCAAGGCTAACCTAAGCTGGCTTGACCTGGATGAGAAGGGTGAGGACGATCGCGCAAGATGGAAAAGTTTGGTTAAACTGGGAGTCCGGCACATACCGCCGCCCGAAGAACATGGAACGGCGATGAAAGGTGAACAGGGTGAGCATTTTTTAAAACTGGAATAAGGTTGGATAGTTTCAAAGATGAAAAACAAGTCTCGCCAAAGCAAAAATTTAAGTGATTACAAGGAAAAGAAGACACCTTAGTAAGACATATCTTAAGATAATACACGGATGTTGTTAGGACAAGATACTTTTGAGTAGTCAAATCCGGAGGTTTGGAGGTATGGTTACAGAAAAAAAAGTGATGTCTTTGAGAACAGAATTCACAACATATGCATCCAAATCATCCAAAGTAAAGGTATCAGCAAAGAAATGAAGTAAGAAGTAAGTTTATTGTAGCAAAATTAGCACAGCTGACATCTCAAAACTGTTGAAAAGAAACAGCTTTATCAGCATTGATTGCAGAGCCCCTTAAAGTTACTACTGCCAACACCTTGTGAGGCAATATTGGACAAATACATTGTGCATCCGTAGACTCAACATCAGCGTTAATACTTGTGCGGGTATAGTTCTTTCTTGGAAAACTGACTCAAGATTTATTTGAAGGATACCCCTCGAAATATTAATAAACGTAATTTTGATGCGCCGCTGCAACTAGATACAAAAACATCAATCTAAGGCTACCCTTCTCAGTTCCATTATCTATGACTATTTTACCAGAGTTCTCGATAAACATCTTGCAGGAAGGAAGAAATACTTTACCCCACCCCACCCCCAACTCCTCCAACTACACACTGAGCAGAGAAATATAGCAGATGCTCTAGTAGAAAGGAGGTGTGAATTTTAAAACAAAACGAGAGGAAACGATAATACATGATGTTGTTTTTAGTCTTCATTCCTTAAAAAAAGGTTACACAACATGTTGTGCAAGAACCCAAGAAAGGCAAAACTGACTTGAAAATACAGATGAACTTTTTCTCCCATGGTCTTACCTGTGGCCTCCCGATCCAAGTGTTTTGACCATCCTCGCAAAGCTGCAAAACTTTTCGACTCGGCAAGACTTTCATATCGAAATCCACATCAAGGTCACTTGGACCATTGTTACTAAATAGTGGAAAGCATCCAGAGTTCATGTGCATTTTTGGAATCATTGGATTTTATGCATTTTTACCAGATTTAGATAGAGCGTCTTGGAAAGAAAAAAAGACAAATGAAAGGGTCCTGAAGGATATAGGAATAATCAACTACTAGTCATTTTAAAAAGACAAAAAATTACATTTTATGGGTACATAAGGGGGCACAATTCCCTTCAAAAAATGATAATTGAAGACACTGTTGAGGATAAGCGATGAAGAGGAAGAAAAAAGACCACATGGACAGGCAACATTACTGATTTGACGAAGAAAGACATCAACAAGTGTGGAGGACCATAACAGCTGACCTCTTTGAGATGGCACCCCGGTGAGGTAAGACCAGATTTTTCGGATTTAAGGGATGCAGGAAAGGGTGGGTGGGTGGTGGGGAATAGGCGGATTTTCAAATTTAATTTTCTCTAATCATGCATGTAATTTTTTTCAGTAATTCACCCTTCAGATCCAACTTTGTAATTGCAGTACTTCGCAATATTTATTTCTCACTGCAAACGGCGACAAAAGCAGGACTGTGTCCTTACAAACATCCCCCTTCTCCCCCAAAAAATGCAATCATTTCATTGTCTAAGGTAAAATCTATCAAACACTGTTGCAGGCATGTCAAATCTTTTGCAATATTTTTTCGATATAGACCCTCTTCTCAGCTCACCTTTTGCCACAATACACCTTTCCCGAGATTTT
>RDPX01000032.1:1675826-1689247 GCA_003991215.1 Morbakka virulenta
TAACCAGGCATCTTAACACTTACCAGAATTTGTGAATCCCACATTACAAATGAAAAGCAACAAGACCATAAAATTGAAACATCAAGGTTAAATTTATTCAGGTAAGATTAACAGCTTTAGCCAGAAGTTACTTTGGATAATGTATTTTTGTATTGCATAATCTTGACATTTAGGTAGCAAACAAGCAGAACTTCCGTAAGTAATTCCATTGGGCAATAACAGATAAGAATACTTCAAATAAACCCAAAATTATCATAATTTGTTTCAGCAGTTGTGTTACTGAACATTGACAGAACAAAGAAGACCATCATTGTATGACAGAACTGGATTATCACTAAATTCAAGCTACAAACTGTATCCCTTTTTTCTTATAGAGAGATACCACAGAGTTGTTCCTTACTTGACAACCAATTGTACCATTGTAGATTAAACACAAATTTAAGGGAAAAGAGTTTATGTTTAGGGCAGCTGCCATCCTTGTTTGTTAAGCTTGGCTAATTTTGTTTGCCTTAAAGATAATGTGCAGGAAATACATTTAAAATGTAGCAAAACATTGTGTTGACTTTTGGGAGTAATTTTTGTCAATTTGGAATTTTTGTTGAGCATGTATCAGTAATAGGTAAGGAAAAGAGAGTTTTTAAATCATTGTACATGTTTTCAAACATCAAGTTGGGAAAGGTTGGGTTGTTTGGTAAAAACTTTTTCAGAAAAATTAAAATGGTGTGAAAAAGCATAATTCCAAGCCCTTTACATTGAAATAAATACTTGCCTTATTAAGAGTAAGTAATAAAAAATATGGTGATATAAAATTCTTTCAGAACTAAATACTGTTCTGTGTTTAATGATTATTACTGACCCATTGAAATACATCTAAAAACAAGAAAACACTGAAGTAATAAATAATTAAAAACAATAAACGACAGGGGAATCGAACCCGGAACTCGTCCAACACATGCTAGCATGTAAACCGGATGTTAAACCGAATATGATGATGATGAATAAACGATGTGTGGTATTTCTGGTGTGGCACCAACAGATAAAGTCATGGTGAAGAAATAAGATGACTGTAATTTTTTAACAAAACTTCTAATCACAGAGCACTTTTATTGAGGTGGCTCACTTTACCTAAAAATTTCCCCCCAAATCACTCCTCAGACACAGTTGGCTGATACAGTATTGCATCATCTAGTTACTAAATTAACATTCCAAGCATAATTTTAAAAAGTATTGCCATGTTGCCTTTTCCTGACTGCATCTTGCATAAGCTGACATGCCCAGTTTTACTCAAAAAGTAATAAGGCCATGAAATGTCTAACTTCCAACAGAAGGTAATTTGTGAGTAGTATAAATGTCACTTTTGAGAGTTGTTTTTTTGTTTATTTTTGAAAAAATGTACTTTAACTGTGTATCACCTGGCAAGGCTTTAAATTTGATATAGTGATGTCATTGGGTTTTATGAATGTTATACTATTTGCTCAGAGAATTGATTGTTAAAGGTTTTTCAGCATAACCAGGATAACTGATTTTAGCTCTCTTTGAAATTTTAGCCAAGGTTTTACCCAACGGAGGACAGACCAAAACCCAGATTTGCAAGGAAGAAGCCAAAGCCTTGCAAGTTAAGGAAGTCTCTGACTCCGGGTGCCGTTCTTATTCTCCTTGCCGGGCGACACAGGGGAAAGGTAATTAACAGGTCATATATCTATTTTGTGGTGTAACAGTTTTCATCATGTATATATATCTAAATTAAAAATATCTTATATTTGCACACTTCACAAACTACAACTATCACAGTTAACTTTTTGTCCCAGTGTTGGGTACTTTGGTACATATGATACACAACATAACCATTTTTTATGTATGTATTCATTATTATTGTATCACAACATAAAATAACCAAAAGTATAGAATCTTCTTTATGAAAAAGTTTTTATACATAGATCATAGATTAGAGACAGAAACCAGGATACAAAGGCTATTTAGTTTTCAATGTATCTTGAACTGTTTCTATGGAATTGGCAAAGTGGATACATGACCTGGGCTAAGAAGTCATCCAAGGAATCAACACAACTAAAATTAAGTTCAGGGGAAAGAGAAATATTTTTGTACCCATGATTGAGAAGACTAAGTTGCCAGAGCTTAAGCAAGAGAAATATTTAAGTGATACATTTTTTTCATCACTGAGCTTAAGCAAGAAAAATATTTAAATGATACATTTTTTTCATCACTGAGCTTAAGCAAGAAAAATATTTAAATGATACATTTTTTCATCACTGTTACTTAGTGCCTATTGAATGGTAACATTCTTTAGTTATATAAATGCCATTTATGTAATTTTATTGTCTTTAAATGCTCTAGAGGGTTGTCTTTCTCAAGCAACTTCCATCTGGACTGCTTCTTGTAACAGGTATGCTGCAAAATGGCTTTAAATTCAAATATTCTTTACTATGATTTTGTATTATTGTCAGGCTGACATGGCCCTTGAAGATCCTTGTGGTGTTCACTCCCCCCTCCCCTTCCCCTTACGAAGGGACACACATGCTTGGATTACAGGCAGTTTTGAATTGTGTGATAGTAGAACTACAAAAATTTGTTTGTATCATAAATTATTGTGTGAAAGGGCATGTAAATGAAGAGTATTAAGCAAGTGCTGTGGTATTCTTGAGAAGCATTAAAAAGAACTTAAAAGGCGTTAAAATAGTGATATTGGAATTAACCAAAAAATTAATGAAAGATAGGTTTGATTTAACACCAGATAATAACATAAAACGTTTTTGCTTTGAAACATCTGTTAAAAGGACCAAAGAAATGTTTCCAAGCAAATCAATTCACGTTTGGAGAGAGCGCTTCTGAATCTATGAATGAGCATCAAGAGCTTCTAGCAACAGAAACGAGAATTTCAAGGGCTTAATAAAACTTTATTTGAAAAAGAGAGTTGATAATTCTTAGATTAAGAGCTGTCCAGAATCCAATGCCTTATATTTTACACGAAATGAGCAACTACAAGAATGCTTTTAGTGGCCCCTTAGTGACCAACGTGTCATTACTGAGTCATTGTTATATTTTTTGCAATTCTTGGAATTCATTTAAAATAAATACAGCAGAAGGACATTGTGATCATCCGAAGATTAACCTTTCGACGAGGAAGAACAGACAGGCCATGAACACGAGCCTATCACTTTTTGAAGCAGTGGAAATGGCTACTGGCGATTGCATGAAGCACACATGGTCCAATCTCAAAGCCCAATTCCTCATTTTTTTGTTTACTTTTTAAAAATTTCACTTCAGCAGGATGCATTGGAAGAACTGTTATTTGAAATTTGCAAAAACAGAGAACCTGTAAAAAAGAAAGTAAAAATGATTAAACTTTCTCAGGAATAAATGGGTTTATTTATAGACTTCTGTTGGGAGTGATTTGCCAGTTCCATTCTTATGGAAATGAACTGGACTTCTTATTGTTTTAGACTTGTTGCTGTTGCTGTTTAAATAGGCCACACTTCTTGTTATGTTGACTTAAGTTTTATGACATGACTACATTGCTGTACAAAATGTGATCGAATTAAATCAATTCTGATACCGAACAACACTTCCTACTTGGAGTTTGTTAAACCTGGCCTCTGCTTTTACAATCCCAACGACTTCATTAATTAATTATCAAGTACTTAATTTATATTATTTTTGTGACTTGGTTAAGTGCACACAAAGTAAGACCATAGCCTTAGTGTACTAAATAACATTTGGCCAAGTTATCCAGAATATTACATCTGATCCAAAGATATAGTAATACTAGGTGTAAGGGGGAAGATATTGGGTAACCATTGACACCATTTTATTGCTGAGGCAGAAAATGGAATTCCAATGTTGTCATCCTTTATTCTCGATTGTTGAAAAAAGGACATAGCGACAAACCTGTATCGTGATATTACTCACCATATATATACTTAAAGTGTTATTACTCTTGAGTCGTAAGCTTTTTATGAGCTACGTTTCGAGAGATACTTCTCCCATCGTTTTAGCACCTACGATGGAAGAAACACCTCTTAGAATGTAGGTCATAAAAGGCTTAAGACTCGCGGTATGATAAAAGTGCTATTTTTATGTTCAGTTTGTGTTGCCAGAAACTCGAGCATTCTGTCTCCACCAACTAATTTTTCAATTACTTTAAGAATCCCATAATGGCGTTTTTAAGAAAAATATTTAAAGAGTACCATCAGGGAAACTTGAGAATAATAGCCTTGTCATTATTAAATCTAAGCCGCAAAGACATGCTAGTACTACCTACATATAGAAAACGACACAAAACACAGTCGAACAAATAGAAAACAGATAAATTACAATTATATGGTAAATTGAGCATATAATCTTTAGTAGCAACTTAGGACCGAAACTATAGATTTACACACAGACATTAGACTTGGCACAATGAGGACGACGCTTTCCTATATTGTTATTTTTTGTAAGCCTATATCTAACCAAATGGCGTTAACGGAGGTACAAGAAAAACTGGTGATACCTTGTATTTCCATATATATATATAAACATATAAATATAAATTTATGTAAATCACTTATGAATTATATTTACATTTTAGGACCATACAAAGTCAATGGTGTACCTTTGAGACGAGTTGCCCAGAGCTACGTGATTGCTACAAAAACTAAAATAGATATTTCCAAGGTTAATATCCCTGATAGAGTAACTGATAGTTTCTTTAAGAGGGTGAAGAAACAAAGAAAAAGAACTGATGAAATGTTTGACAAGGAAGAAGAGGTAAGGAAGAAACGTATATGATTTTTTAGCGTTTCCCATGTTGCACTATTCCTGAAATTTTGCACATTTGCTTTTGTTTCCCTGGCATTTTTGTTTTTTGCTGAATGAAATGGGACAATTTAGGCCTCCCAGCAGTCAACAGCACACCCAAATAAATTTGCACACTTCATTTTGAAATGTAGGAAATCGAGTCTTAAATATTTAATCGAATTAATAAAAATTTTGGACGGTTGGTCTAAGCCCATGTCTAAATTGTACTTATTCACAGAATAATAAATCTTTAGTACTGCTGTTGCCTGAAGAGGCATGAAAATACCAGAGGTCAGGGAAAGCAACCAAATCCGCAGATAAACTAGACTATTTAAAGCCACCTCTTATCGAAAACTGAAGATACAGATAGGCAAAGTACCTTATAAACGTCAAGCCGAAAATGAAGTTCCAGTTCTAAAGGAGCACTAGTAAGTGTCAGTCCTCAGTAAGAAAGAAGGGGCCGTGGCTGAAGTAGAAGAGTACTTTTCTGACCACAAAACTGGAGTTAAAGAACAAATGAAGCAACGGAGGGAAAAGGCAGAAGTTTTTGAACTTGGGAAAACTTTAACAATAAAAAAAGGTTGAAAAGTTCATTCTCGAAAAATAAAAATTGAACAAAACAGTTTCAATGCAATACATAGTCCTATCGAAAGAGAAGTGATTGACTAGGGATAGTTTATCTTAGGTATCTTGCTGAGAATTAGTGTTTCAGGGGGGGAAGAGCCCTGATGCTCATAATGAAAAGGACAGATGGTGATTCCGCATTTCCTCAAGCCGGAATCGCAATTTTCACAGTTGAGTCAGCATCAGTTTTTCATTTCCCTTCCAAAGCATGAAAGTTGGAATAAGGAACATCTGTAAAATTGATGTCACTCCCGGTCTTGTCATAAATGCTTTTGACAGCATAGGCGGGCATTTCAAGCAGTTTTTGGCAGGAACAGCAGTTGAATCATGTGCTGGTGTCTTGTCAAAAAATTTTTTTGAGGCTTTCTGATGATATCCAAAGAGATACACATGCTGGCAATTGCCTTCAGCAGCGAAGCCACTTCCACAGAATCTTTTTTGGAAAGGAATTGCGTAATCCAAAACGAAATGGGAAAGCGAAAATTCTTCAGCCTTAAACGATTTGCTGCAATACTTGATCAGGCAGTGGCTTGAAAAATATCCGAATTAGTTCAAGGGATTGGCCTCAAACTAATTCGGTGAGAGTGAGAAGGGAAAATGCTGTTGACCGCAGCAAATGGAGGCGTATGATCTGCTTTGGCGACCCCTAACAGGGAGCAGCCGATGTATTAATGTTATTGATATGTAGGAGTCATTTAACCCATTTTTTAATAAAATTTGTTTTTATCTTTTCACTGTCAGGAATACAAAGTAAGCGATGAGCGCAAAGAGGACCAAATTATTGTGGATGAATCAATAGCATCGGAGATTTCGTCAACACCTCACCTAAAATCGTACCTGAAGTCCCTCTTTTCACTCAGAAATGGTCAATACCCACATAAAATGGTATTCTAAAGAAAAGAATGTTAAATATACAAACCTTGGTAGAATTTAAGTTTTGTCCATAGTTTGATTTCTACGTCGTGTGCGCTGCTTATACATTCGCCAAATTGAAATTTCCGTTTTTATTCTTCTTATTTTTTTATTTTTGGGGGGCTGGGAGTTAGGGGGAGTTTTTGTCACTTGCGTTTTCTTCTGACGAACAGGTCGAGGAATGTGAAAGCTGCTTAAGAAAGTGAAATTTCTTAAAAATGAGAGATTTCCTTTTTAATGTTACAACATATTTTGGGTACATGGTGCCCACATTCTTAAAAATTATGATGCTTGAAGCGTTCATATAATGTGCTTGTCAGATGACCGTGGGTCAGATTACTTGGTGGTGATTCTCTCATATGACATTGGCAGGTTTTTTTTAAGAAGTTACTTAAATTGAACTTATCTAAGTTCAAGTTAAGGTGCCCTTAGTTAAAATTAAACCCGTTGAGTTTCATCAGATCTAGATTTTATGCACGTAGTATCCCCGATATTTTACATTTCGAGTTTAAAGTACCTAATGTTGTGAATATTGCATCGTAGTAACTACAGTTGATCTCTACTAAAAAGGAGAAAACACTTCGAAAACTTGCACAGGACTTGCATGAATTTTCATTGTCAAGATGATTGACTTTGGTGTCAGAAGATAATGATGCTAGTAGAAGTCTTTCATACATAATACGCGTATTATCTTACCCTTCATACCTTGTTGACATGGTGAAGGTCATCTAATGGAACCTTTACTCTAAAAGAGAAATACTGTAACTAACTCTCGGATTCTGTTAAATCAAGGACAAGATACCCGATACATTTCGAGGTTAGGTTAGCAATGGTCTTACAATTTGTTCTCCGGGTTTTTTTTCAACAAAGAACATCAAGTTTGTAGTTCATCTTTATTCAATGAATGAACATGTTTTTCATAAGTTTACAAGGTTCACTAAACATGGATTCTACATTTACCGCCGCTTTAGCTAGGAAAGTGCTCAACAACTTGATTGGTTATTATCGGTGACGACAGAATTTTGAGGTCAGTTTAGTGCAAGTGGTGGTAACAGTTGGGTTATTGTAATCCGGTACGGATTTTATGCTTTTTCTTTCCTGTCACCGTGGTCTGATGGCCAGTTTTACCGACTGCATTTCATACTTTGAGTCCCGTGGTACTAAAGACACAACAGTCAGCGGTAGTTTATATGTTTCCCTTGAAATTCAAGTTAAAATAACTATGTCCAAGTAACGTACAACTTTACAGTTAAGGTTGTCACGACTAACCTTTTGAGAGTATATTCTTATTAGTGTTATGACTATTGCCTTTCCGAAATACATTACCGCCACCCGATTGATATTAGCGAGTACTTTTTCCCCAGTGTGGGAATTTAATATCGGCTGCCCTGCCAACAGTGGGCCATCTTCCCTGCAGTAACTACTGAGCCAAAATAAACGGACGGGATCGTATTTTTAAGTGTCGAAACCAAAAAGTTCGTACTAATTTTAGTTAATGTTTTTTCTAATATTATTCAACAACCCCTCGAGCGGTTGTTCATCAAGTGAAGTCAGCCACAAGAGTTGTCTTTGGTTCCAAGTAAACGCTTTCCACGTGACAGGGGAACACTTCGGTGTCATCGTCAAACAAGCCGACCTATTCGTCATGTGTCAAAAAAACTACATTTGGTGGTCTTTCAATGAAAAATGGCAATTTGGGATAATGTACTGATGTTTTTTTATTTCGAGTGCCATCACTAGTAAAACAAAAGCAGCAACCATTAGCATTCAGCCTGGCTCCAACCTACAACTTTTGTACGACTTTTTTGTATCATTAACGTGGTGTTTCTCGTACTGACCATGAATGTGTACATCTTCAGGTTTAAAACGATGTAATTGCAACATGTTTTAAAGACATACAGATCGAGTTAAGACAGCAGTCCACAATTGCGGCAATCAAAATGTAACCAAATAATCTTAAGTTGCATTCCTATATTAATGCAACGAACAAAAAAATATTTTTTTTGTTGGTCAGTGCATGTAAAGATGAAATCTATATCCTTTCACCCTTCATTTGCTGTTATAGAATAGTGAAATAATATTGTGAAAATAGTTTTTGTCCTGCAGACCAATGACCCGGTAGAGGATGTGGGGTTAAAACCTGCAATACTTAAATAGACGTTTCAAAATAACACTTTGCATTCTAAAAAGTGAGAATTGTTTTGTTAAACACTTTTTTAACAAATACATGTGCACTAATATTGTAACAAACCCAAGCAAACTGATCGAATGATTGAAAAACATAACTGAACAACTGTTGAACTATCTTATGCATACGTACAAGCTGTTGGTTGCATTTCTTGTTCAGTTAAACGTCAACACTTGTATATTTTACCTTGTACCATCTAATATGATACCAGGTTTAGTTTTAATGTGAATAACTTGACAGCATTGTACATTTCATGTTAGAACAATTTTACCCTGTCTTGTTTGGGTCATTCAACTTCTCAAGGAGATCTACGGCAAAATAAGAGAAATTTACTGGTGGTCATTTATTCAGTTATTCTGTTAAGTCAACACTAGCCTCGTGTCAGAGCCCACACCTTTCTCAGCATTTTGTCAGGGCCAAACAAGCAGCACTATT
Organism: Morbakka virulenta; assembly: GCA_003991215.1. Lineage (NCBI taxonomy): Eukaryota > Metazoa > Cnidaria > Cubozoa > Carybdeida > Carukiidae > Morbakka > Morbakka virulenta. The sequence continues at coordinate 1,684,783 of RDPX01000032.1, forward strand.
GTAAAATTTGACACCACTGTGTCCATATTACGCATCAGCAGAAATGACGGAAGTCCTTTCAAACGCATGCAGTTGACTGCTTTCACAGCAGGGTTCGCAATGTGTTTCACATGAAGTACAGACGTAAATAAACTTCCCTGGAAGATTATAGAGTGCAGGGGAATTAATTTTTTGTCTGGATACGTACCACTTGCTTTATCGTTGGCTCTTTTTTTTTTTGGCAAACCAACATTTTTTTTCCAGTTATTGTGAGCCCCCATCTGTTGTGATACTGACAAGTTTGCCCAATCCAGTTTGTGTCGAGCAAAGCTACCACTGGTGAGAAAACAAATCCGCTCCAGTTGTGTCTTTCAGTGATTCCATTGACATGAATTCCTCAGTCACACAGAAGACTTTGTCGATCCCTCCAGGGAAAAATAAGCATTTGTACTGCATCCAGATCTTTCAAGACTAATTGAAAACTAATCGAAATTCTTTAATTTGCTTGCCTGTTGGTCACCTAAGTTTGTTGAGATAGAATTAACACTGCGCACTATTATTCTTCTGGACAAAGAATTCTCAAAGCGCATTTCAACTTCCAGCCACATTATTTTTGCCATTGCATCCATGAACACTTTTATAAATACCCTTCAGAAAATGATCTCCAACTTTGCTAGAAAGCGATCACGAAGCTGGTAGTATGGGCAAACTAAATACAATGCCTTATTTTTCCACTCAATAAAAAATATATCTNCTCTTTTTTTTTTTGGCAAACCAACATTTTTTTCCAGTTATTGTGAGCCCCCATCTGTTGTGATACTGACAAGTTTGCCCAATCCAGTTTGTGTCGAGCAAAGCTACCACTGGTGAGAAAACAAATCCGCTCCAGTTGTGTCTTTCAGTGATTCCATTGACATGAATTCCTCAGTCACACAGAAGACTTTGTCGATCCCTCCAGGGAAAAATAAGCATTTGTACTGCATCCAGATCTTTCAAGACTAATTGAAAACTAATCGAAATTCTTTAATTTGCTTGCCTGTTGTTGGTCACCTAAGTTTGTTGAGATAGAATTAACACTGCGCACTATGGTTCTTCTGGACAAAGAATTCTCAAAGCGCATTTCAACTTCCAGCCACATTATTTTTGCCATGGCATCCATGAACACTTTTATAAATACCCTTCAGAAAATGATCTCCAACTTTGCTAGAAAGCGATCACGAAGCTGGTAGTATGGGCAAACTAAATACAATGCCTTATTTTTCCACTCAATAAAAAATATATCTTTGTCGATTCCTATTTAAACTTTTGCCTGTCAATGTTTTTGTACTTTTCGCTTGGCTGCAAATTCTTGGATACTGACAGATAAAAACAAATTACGAGAGAATGTTTTTTAAAACAATTTTCTGAAAGCATTGAACAAAAGTTTACTTAATTTACATTTAGCATAAATTAACGAAAATCGCGGCATTTTCCGTTACACCCCAAACGCCCCGAATTTTTGGAATAAAAACTAAAAAAACCCCATTAAAAATGTTTGATTCTTACTTTATTTATTTATTTATCGAATATTTATACATTGTTTACACTTCAGAAAACATGTACAACTAAAATATATACAAGTTTCTGTTATCAATGTGTGCCCTGTGGTAAAAAGTAATAAAAGCATAAAGAAAGAAAAAGGCAAAAAGAAAAAGTAGAATAAGAATGGCTAATGCCCTGTGTAACAGCATGAAACCCTTACTCTAACACTACAAGGTAAGAAATTGATATCGTAAAAGGTAAGGTGTCATACAATTTAATAACAAAACTGCTAACGCACGAAAATGTTCACTGTAAGGAGAGAGCACTGCTAGTAATTCAACAAACAAAGTGCTGTTGAAGGGCACGTTTAAAATTGTTATCATCAATAATTAACCTAATGTTACGTGGGAGTTCATTGAGCAGCTTTGCTCCCATGTAACAGAAGTTGGTGGAAGGAGTCCAGCCGTTTCCTATGAGTGTCGGAATAGTTTAACTGAAATGTTCCACAGTAAGTCAATAATGGCAGAATCGTGGATTTATAAATTATGGTTGCACATTTATCTTGCATATATGACCTTACTTTACTGAAAATTCGTAATTTACTTGTGCTCCGTTTGTAAGCAGAGTCAAAATGACTATTTCATTTTAATGATATGTCAACTTCGATACCGAGGTATTTGTAAGATACAGTATGTTACACGTTTCGATGTGCAAATGACACCTTTAAATTATTAGGCTGCACAGCCAATTTTTTGCAAGTTCCGAAAAGCATTTTTTTTTTAATTTTTACCTTGTTAAAATTTGATATAAGTTCGTTATCTGTGCACCACTGCATAATGCGTTCCATATCAGCAGATAACCTTGACTCGATTACAAAAATATCCATTCCAGGAACGTATATTTCGGTGTCATCAGCATAAATAATACACTGTGAGTGTTTTAGACAAGATGGAAAGTCGTTGTAAAATAAGACAAATAATGGAGGGCCAATAATTGACCCTTTCGGTACTCCACAGAAAAAGCTTTTCTTCAGCAGGTAATACATTGTCGTATTGTGCACGTTATGAGCGATTAAATAAATAGTCATTAAACCAAGCAACTTCAACGCCATCAATACCATATGATTCCAATTTTTTGACTAATCTGGAGTGGCTGATAGTGCCAAAAGCTTTGCTCAGATCCATAAAGACTGTTCCAACCATTTTCCCTTCATTTACCTTTGATTTAATATCATTAAGAAACAAAGTTTGGGTCAGTTCTGTAGATCTTTTACGCCGGAAACCGAATTGACAATTCGATAAAAGTTCACGTTCTTCTAAATAATCAGCAAGTTGACGATGTACAACTCTTCCGGTTATTTTAGAAACTACTGGTATCACGGATATGGGTCTATAATTATCAATGCTATCATGTGATCCCGATTTAAAAACAGGAATCAATTTTGAAAATTTCCAGTCTGTCGGAAAAACTCCACTGCATAAAGACATGTTGATGATTATTGAAATGGGAAATTTAAGAGCGTGTGAGCAGTCTTTCAAGATAAATGAAGCTATACCGTCTAAACTGGTTGCCTACTTCCGTTTAAGTTTTTTCAACTCCCTTTCAACTTCACTAGCCAAAATATTTTTGAAGTCAAATTTTCGACATGTTCTGATTTGTTCGTGTTTATTTTCCTTTAATTTTACTAATAATACTACTAAAGTGAAAAGAGAAGGCACTGGATATGATTGCCTTGTCACATGTTGGTTTTCCATTTATTTTGAACGTTGCCGTTGTGGTTGAATTTTTACTTGGATATAATTTTTTGAGAACATCCCAGAAACTATTGGAATCGTGTGATGCTGTATCTAGGAGATCTTTAAAATATTCCTTTTTTGCAAGTTTAACTAAACGGTTTACTTAGTTTCTTTTCTTTTTGTAAACTGCAATGTCAGTAGTGTTCCTAGTTTTTCTGGATTTACGAAGAAGTATATCGCGTGTATTCAGATGACCTTTTAGTTCAACAGATAACAAGCGACAAGGCTTCCCACGGATACGTTTAGTTATCTTAGGAGGGATCTCATCAAGACATGTGATTGTGATTTTCTTTAGCCTGTTCCAAGTTGTATTTACATCCGTATCATTCATAACTTGTTCAATTTCCACGTGATTTATAATCTTTTGAGACAGTACTTCAGGGGTATAATTTTTGTAATTTCTACACTCAATTGTTTTTGGTTTGAAAGTTTGATGATTTAGCTTTCTTGCACAGGCTATCAGATCGTGGTCACTAAAAGCGATGGGTATAACTATCGATGCTGAGATGACTTTGTGGTTGTTTGTTTGAATAACATCGATTAGTGTCGCCAACTTTTCAGTTGTACGTGTCCCTTCTTTTATTATCTGTTTAAAGCCGAATACATTGAAAAGCGACTTAATTTCTTTATTATCTGAATTGACCATGTAATTGACATTTAGGTCTCCCATGCTACTTGCTTCTTTAGATGATTTTGTTGCTAATGACAACATTTGGTTTAATAAGTTAGTAAAATTTGTTTGCAAGTATCGTGATCCGCAGGTTTTTATGATACTACTGGAGAATTACAAAATACATTTATGTTTTTCAATTAAATTTTACCTTTTCTTTTCATATTTCTTATTGTATCTAGATATTCTCTTTCATGTACTGCATATATTTCTAAATAATAATTCTCTATATCAATTTAACTTATTGTAGGGTATGACTTACCAGCCTCATTGATAATATAAGTATCTAATTCTTTTCGGAGAGGAAAAATAAAATCTTTTAAATCTACATGATTTTCTATATCAAGTACTATTTTGTGATACTTTTAAAATTTGCAAAATAGTTTCTTATTAAATCTGAGATCACTGAGTGATTTAATGGTTTAAAGAAAAAAGACGATAATCTCTCTCTCTCTCTCTCTCTCTCTCTCTCTCTCTCTCTCTCTTCTCTCTCCTCTTT
>RDPX01000032.1:1689272-1708230 GCA_003991215.1 Morbakka virulenta
TTCTCTCTCTCTCTCTCTCTCTCTCTCTCTCTCTCTCTCTCTCTCTCTCTCTCTCTCTCTCTCTCTCTCTCTCTTTCTCTAGATGTCATACGCATTCCAAATGTTGGCTATCATGGTTCTCCACAGATTCCTATCTCTCATATTATGTAGGAGATCTCCAGCTTTTACCTTTACCTTCTCACTTGCTGATATACACTTTTCAATGTGGCACTTGAAACTTCCCAAGTATCTTAATCTTTGTCTCCCTCTGCTTCTTTAGTCTTCAATATGACCTGTAAGGGTAAAACTTTCCAGGCCTTCCTTCCTCGTGATATGTCCAATAAACCTCAACTGCCTTTCACGGATTGTTTTTATCAGACAACTTTCTGCTCCGGCTTTCCTCAAAACTGCCTCATTTGTTTGATGGTCTACCGATGATATTCTCATCATTCTGCTGTAAAACCACATTTCAACAGTGCATCAGGTATCCTTGGGAAAGCAATAAAAATTGACTTACTACGATCCTCTGGTATTTCACCACTATCATACACTTCGTTTATCAGCTCTGTCAATCTCTTAATTCCAAAGTCTTCTAATGATGTTTACATTTCTGTAACAATCTCATCAGGTTCTACAGCTTTGCTCTTCTTTATTTTACCAAGTACTGCCTCCACGTCTGAGCTTAGAGTGGTAGTCTCATCCATATTCTTTTGTATTGAAGATTTCTCTCCTCTGTCATCTTGGAACATTTCATTGAAATATTAACTTTATCATTCTAGCATTTTTTCCTTTTCCATTTTAACACTCCCATCTTTAGATTTTATACATCTAGATGATGTACAAGATTTGTGATCATTGATCTCTTTGATCTTCCTTTACATCTTTGCTGGATCTCTATGTCTACACTAGTCAATTTCCTCACATTTTGCATTTAGCCACTCTTCCTTTACCAGATTACATTTGACCCTGATCTCCTGATCAATTGCTTTATATTCTGAACTTTCTCTATTAGGAGTTTGCTGCCTCTCTTTCATCAAATCCAGTATCCCTGTTGTTATCCATTTATTCTTTGATTGTTTTATTTTTCTTAGCAATACGTTCTTTGCTGCTGTTATCACTCACTAAAATTTTTCTAGCCTAACCCCTCATCTTGATCTTCCAGAGCCCTAAACCGGTTTTTGACAGTCACATTAACTTCTACCCTAATGTTGATACCTTCTATCAATAGCGCATAGCATAGTTTTGGTCCCGATGTTGGCCTCTAACTTCTTTAGCTCTACGTTTATCTTACATATCACTGGTATATGGTCACTCCCACAGTCAGCATTGGGATATATTTTGCTGTGCTGGACTGCATTCCGAGATCTTTTATTGATTGTGATGTAGTCAGTCTGGTTCTTTATATTACCTCCTGAAATTCTCCATGTTCTTATTCTCCTTGGATGTTCTTCAAACCATATATGTGCTATAACCTGCCCGTTCGATGCACAGCAATGAACAAATTGTTCTCCTATTTCATTCTGTTTTCCTAGTCCATGTGTTCCCTAGCACATCACTATCCTGTTCACATCCCACTTCTGCATTCAAGTCGCCCATTATGATAATAACCTCTTGTGACTTGCATTGGCGTCGAAGCCGTTCAACTGTTTCATAAAACTTATCAATCTCATCTTCTTCATTCTATTGTGATACTTTTCAAGTTCGCTAAAGAGTTTCCTATTAAATCTGAGATCACTGAGTGATTTAATGGGTTACAGAAAAAAGACCATAATACCATGTAAATAATACTCTTTTAGTTAAACGTATGACAAAAGTAAAAGGTCAAGTAGTAGGATACAATTAAATTAGGCAAATGATTATGAATGGTATTTACCAAACCATCTGTCTATATTATGATAGGGGGTTGATTTTGGAATTTTCCTCCCCTAGACAAGAGTCAAATATAGCTAATTTCCTGCCTCCATAATGTTTTTTTTACATTGACAACTTTTTTATTCTGATGCAGAGTCTACCCAACTCTCAAGACCCTCTCCAATAATAAATTCTCTTACCTAACAATATGAAAAGGTTTTTTAATTACCAATTCAATTAACTGGTAAATTATCATTTGATCTGCTATCCTTGAATTCCAGATTATGCTGAAAAAAACTCCTTGTTGTGTTAAAAAATTCACTATTTCATTTTAAATGTCTCCGAATTAATCATAACTTTTATCCACAATTAAGACTGAGAGACATTTTCGAAATTAAATGGACATTTTCTTATCAGTGAGTGGAGTTTGTTTTCCAAATTTGATCTAAATTTAGCTGATATATAAATTTCAAATTTTGATTAATCTTGAAAATTTGCAGTTGCGGCAAGTGCATAAGACCCAATACACTAATTTTATTCTACACTTTGTGTAGTAATAATTGTGTTGTAATCTTTTTGCTTTTATTGGTAGCTATTGGTAAGCTTAAACTTCGCTGTGGATACTGAAGCTTAATTCAGAAGGCTACAACTGGTAGTCTCAAATAGGTAGTTACTACGAGTCAATTTTAGGTAATTAATTCGCATGTCAATGACATTCGCAAGTAGATAATTGTTACAAGAAGTTGCTTCTACCGAGAGGTAGACGCTACTGAGAGGTTACCTGGAGAAGCAATACTTTAGTCGAATCTCGGATCAAATGTTAGTAAAGTAGACTATTCATTAGGTCTTTCACGACACTAACTAAATAGAATAGATACCTTGTTACCTGACATATATAGGAAGCATAGAAATTCCAAGTTAATCCATAGCTAGCATGTATCGCGCCGTCCTGCATTCCTTTCAAGGAATTAAGACAAGCAAACTACCGCATTTCGTGACATATGAAAGTTAGATGGTAGTAGATCCTATATTTTTAATTGAGATGTTGATTTTCTAGAAATTTCATTGTTTTCATTTCTGATGTGTACAAATAGCAAAATATTTTCAAGAAGCTGTATAATTAATGAAAAAAGACACGTATTTAGTATTCAGCGGGGATATCACGTTTACTGTGTAATTAGTTCTTCAAATAGATAAGTGCTATTCTATAACACGTTTTTTATAAACGAAAAAATGTATATAAACTTTATTTTCTGTTTCATAAAAAAAATTTAGAGGGTTTTATTTTGGTGCTACATGTTAATTCACTAATATTTTTATTTAATATTTTTGTATTTAAGATTATATTTAGCGCTTTAACTTTTGTTCAACTTAAACCGTCTTTGTATTAAATGATTCGGTCACATCTCTAAGACTAATCTTATTTCGTACTAAAACAACAAACAGTCTACCTGCACCTATAGCAGTACCTCTAAATCGAACTTGCTGTGGTACAAAGAAATCATTTTCCAAAACTTCCTGTATTGATAAAGCAAGACTATATTCTACATCTCTCTTTAAAGACATTGTACGTTATTATTTTCCATGTTGAGGGATCTTCGCCTTGCTTAATAAAATTTTCTTTACAAAGCTCATAAGCTTCCTGATCTGTTTCAATAGAGGTTTGAAAACAGTCTTCAAGGTTGATTTAAATATTAAAATTTCTTAGAGCTTCCATGGTATATGTATGCAAATATTCCTGACTATCATAGTTTGAAATAACTACAAAATACATCTTTTTAATCCCAACAATAGACCCTTAAGTTGAACATCGAACTGCTAATTTGCTACTGTATATTTCATTTTTATGTATGTAGATAATTTATCCCATTCTAGATTTTATACTAGTCCTTTACTTAATTGGGAAGAAAACTCTTCCATAACATAGACTAGTAGTTCTACAATGGGTAAGTAAAGAGTGGTTCTTGTAGTGCTTATTTGAATACAATGTTACTCTTCCTCTAGGAGTGTACTTACTGGATTTAATATTATTTCAAGTTTAAAAAATTTGTTGATGATTAGAAAATTCAGTCGTCAAATAAAGGTACTTTAATAATTCAGCAGGATCTTTGCTCTAAAAAATCTCCTTGCAGGTGTTGGACAAGTGTCGTCGTGTGAATTAGACCGATCATATTCCTGATAGTAATATCCGCTTCTTCCAGAGAATACTTATTAAACTACTGTAAAACAGTCGTAGGGTTTAGTAGTTAATTATCTTCTACAGTGTCATTATTTAGCCTCACAGTACATTGTTTTGTTAAACTAGAAGTTCCATTTTGAAATATAGTCATATTACTTGCTAAGGTTACTTAATCTGTAGTGCAAAGATATCCTTACATTATTAGATAGCCATTAGAGTAATCTAATCCTAGAAAGTAGTAGCAACATATTTTATTAAACATTTTTATTGTCTATTATTTTGATAATTTTTACCCACCTCTTTTCAATATACTTTGAAAAATCTAAAGTTGCATTTGAAAGCAATTTATTGGTTTCTTTGAATTTCATTATATATATTTAAAAATTTACATTTTAAATTTATTTTTATTTTTTGATGTCACTTTTATAAATATATTTTTAAATTAAAACTTTGATTAATCCAGCTCCATATATTTAGTTTAATATTCTTTTCTTTTTTGTTTCTCGGGGAATAAACGTATTTGCCAATTTTGTACCAGCATTATTAGCTACAATTTCATCAAATGTCTTTATTGCTTTCATATCAATATCTTGTACCACTTTATTTATTAATAATGAACCTCTTAATCAGTTCTTCTCTCTTTTGTAGTTTTAAAAATAGGTAATTTGGATGCCAAGGCATATTTACATGTAGCAATTAAATAAGAAAATTTAAAGCAACTTTTTAAAAAATTAAAGAACTATTTTGAGAGCTCCTTTTCAGAAGCATTTCAATTAAAATTGTATTTATAAAGTAGAAGGAAATATAATCTCGATTGATTAAAATTATCTCAACAAAATTGATATCCGAACTAGTTTTACATTTTCTCCACAGGGCAAAATTTGGATTAATTTCTAATAAAGATTTATAAGCAGCATTTAAATCAAAAGCATATAACACGTGTGAATCTTGCTGTAAGGTATTTCTTGCAAGGTTGCAATTAGTTAAAACTATTGATATGCGGTCTAAGGAACCTAGTTGAACATAGAAATAGAAACCCCATAAAATACATCAATAGTTGTTTCCCAAATTTGTTGGAGGATTTTGAAATGAATGTATTTTTAAAAATCTTTTACACCATGCGATCGCATGTTTTTGAAAATTCGATTTTTCTCTCAGGTGGTAGCCCTTTCCTTCTTGATTGGTTATATAATCTTCGCCTTTCATCTTTTGTTGCTTCTAGAAGCGCATTAAAAAGTTTTGGAATTTCTTCTGGATCTTAATTGAACCTTAATTCTGCTATAAGTTTGGAAGGCAGTGGAAATTTTTCGTCCTTGCCAAGTTTACACATGTCCATATTGATATTAAGTAACAGATGAGGTGGAGCTTTTAGTGCTGGGAGGATAGGAAAATTCTGTACAGCTTTGATTAATGGAAGACGTTGTTTTTTAATTGCTTGAATTATGGGTTTCTTTTTGTTTGTCAATAGCATCAATTAAAGGTTTTTGCTCATGACATTTCTCGAACACCACTTGTATGGGATGATCTTTAAAAGACTCTCCAGAGAGAATTTCAGCCTTATTAGCGTTACTTCTCTGCAAGACAATAATAACTGCACTCCTTTTTCTTATTTTTTGATCAAGTGCTCTGTTTGTAGTAGCTAATAGATAATTAATATTCCTCATATTGTTATATATTTAGTAAAATAAAAAAAATTTATTGTTATTTTATAAAACCATGGAGACTACTTTTTGTCTACAGTGTAAATCAAAAACTGAATTTAAGGAAAAGCCAACTTTATTTAAAACAAAAAAATCATAACCCCATTCCTATCGGGATGTGTAATAAATGTAACCCTAAAATTTTCCGTTTGTATCTAAAAAATAAAAGTTGTTTATTAGGTAATCTTCTTGGACCTCCAGGAGAGAAGATCCCAGGACTCAATAAAAATGCCTGGGAGTTTATATTAATAAATTTCTATAGACGGTTTCATTTTCTGGTATTAATTCAGCTTTTCTCTTTTCTAACCATTTAATAGCTTATTATCTTGCAATTGAATGTCTGTGACAACCAGAATATTTTTGATAAAGTTTTTTATTATACTTTATTCGAGCTGTATATCTTCTAAATTTCTTATTATATACCAACCCCACAATGCCTGTTCTGTTTCTAGGGCAGTGGATGTTTCCTTGTTGAGTAGACATATTTACTATTCCTTAATTATTTTTCTGATTATTTAAACCATTCCCATCAATACGATCAACAATTAATTTACCTTTTATAGGCTTAAAATGGATATGATATTTTGTAAGGATTGTTTATTAGTATAACCTGCATACGATAAGGTTGGAGAAACGTTTTGAGCCTATATCATATAGTTCTTAGCTTTATCATAATTCTCTTTATCAATGTTGGTATGCTGGTTTTGAGTTAAACAAATTTTATAATGATTTTTGAACTCATAAATAATTTTTTTTATTGGAAGACGTAATTCTACATTTTTTGTTTCAATACATTAACATCTTCATTGTAGCTTTTATAGGTTTCATGATGTATTCTTTTGAATTTTTTATCGTATATCTACTAAATAAGTAGTTTTATTTCCAGTATAAATAGAGAAAAATAATCTCTTTAATGGCTATATTTTTTGTTTGTTAATTTCTAAACAACGTTCACAGATTTCTTTCATTCCGTTGTATAAACTATAAAAATATATGATATAAAATTAATTTAAAGTAATATGAAATGAAATGATTTAGATCAGTTAATTATCCTCGTTTAGCTCGAGGACAAGGCTTAAATATAAATAATCGACTACTTAAAAGTTAAAAGAGTGTTGCCAAAAGATATGTTAGCATTATTAAAGCACCGTTATACTGGATTAAAATCCACAACTCCTGAAGATGAATCAGATGGAAAAAATCAGGCTTCACCTGGGCATGAACTATTCAATCAAATTGATGAAAAAGCACAACAACATGATTTTTGCTACAGAGATTTCAACTCAAAAGCAGGGAAACATGAGTGGGATTTAAAAAATGTTAAAACGTTAAGAAATATCAAACTAAAAAACTTTAGAGAAAAGATTGACAGAGGTATTGTTCGTGATATTACTGATACAAAATATTAATTAGGTCTTGGAACAGCGTGGAATAAGGAATTAGCAGATGATTAGGGCAAGTGAAATATATATATATATATATATATATATATATATATATATATATATCATGTATAAATATATCAATACAATAAGCCATACAAATATATTTCAATGGTGATAGATTTATTTAAAAATATGCATTGGCAATTTCTTTATGAGATAAGAAAGGAATTCTGTTAAGAAAGGATTTGAAATAATTTTAAAAGACGGAAATCCACAAAAATTGTGTTGTGATCAGAGCACATAATTTAATAACGTAACCTTCAAAGGTTTTTTAAAGGAGGATAAAATTGAGTTGTATAGTACATTCAATTAGAGAAATATGATATAGTTGAGAGATTTAACAGGACTTTAAAAACAAAGATGGCCAAGTACTCTGCAGCTAATAATACATATAGATATGTCGACATACTAGATGAGCTAGTAAAAAATACAATACTACGTACCATTGCTCTTTTAAAATTACGCACTCAGAAGCGAGAAAGAAAGATAAAGAAAGAAAAGTATTTAGATTGCTATTTCCAGCACAGCAGATAAAAAAGCTAAAATATAAAGTAGGGGAGGCAGTGAGAATGAGCAAATATAAAAACAAAGATTTTTAATAAGGGATTCAAAGCGAATTGGACAGAGGAGGTATTTGAGATGTTTGATATAATGAATACAACTCCAGTGACATATAAAATAAAAGATTTGATTGGGGAGAAAAAAAAAGGCTTTTTCCATGAGAAGAAAGTGCAGCCTATATATCAAACGGTATTTCGAGTGGAAAACGTTATTAGGAAAAGAGGAGACAAAGGACTCGTTAAATCGAAAGGTTAATCAAATGATTTTAATAGTTGGATATATATATATATATATATATATATATATTCGTATGAACAAATAAGAAACTAAGGAAAAAGTATGAAAAATTAGATATCTAGTAGCTAGTTATGATTCAGCCAAATTCGAAATTCGTCATCAACAGCGCTGATATAATCTCTGATGCCTATGGTACAGCTACTCAGTACATGTTGGGGTATTTGCACCTCACCGCATACACGGTTTGAGTTACCAGTCAGACCAACTTTATTCATGTAACTGGCATGTCGGCCATAGTCAGCCATAGTCTTCAGGATATCTGGAGGCTAGATGCTACAGAGGACTGGAAGGACGGTGGTAGGAGTGGATTTGATTGAGCCGCTTACTAGTCTCATACACTCGTCGAGGGGCACGTCAAGCGTCTTGCAGTTGTGGCTTTGACTCTAAACAGGAGAACAGTGCTCTGCAACTAAATAACAAATTGTCAAAGCAGAGGTGCAAAAGGGTGAGAAATCAGCACTCCAGCAATTGTTGGCAAGTCTCTTTGGCAGGTTACAGCCTTTGGTTGCTTTTTCTGCGACGTTTTGCGAACGTTTTTGTACTATAGTGTTCCGTCGAGAGTCACACTGAGATACTTCAGAGTTTGTCGGACTCGATCCTTTCACCTGAAGTTGTAACTCTGAGTTCGTAGTCAGCTTGACTATTGTTTAGATGGAAAGTCCTGGCAACAGTTTTAGATGTATTTAGGTTGAGAGGCCAGTTGTGGAAGTGGACTCTCAGTTTGTCAAGGTCATGAGATAAGGTTCTCTCGATGACCTGAAATTGTTTACTACTGTACATGAGAGTGATGTCGTCTGCGTATATGTGCTTGTTGCTGATCATGTCAGGAATGCCATAGGTGTACAGATTGAAAAGTGCAGGAGCGATGACGGAGCCTTGTGGGACACCATTGATAAGTGTTTCGCAGCGAGACCTTTCCTTCCCGATATGTACGTGAAGTTCTTGAAGTGCTTTCATTTCCAAGCAATAAGATATAATATAATCCTTATTGATAAGATGTTAGGATTAATTTCCTTGTAATAAGCAGTTACTTACGGAGGGGACTACGAGAAGGTTGCCTATTTCCCCCCCATAGTTGAATAGTCGCAAGTACCCTAATAATACTGAAATAAGAAAAAAAAATTTTTTTATTAACATATTATCATAACATTTGTATAAAAAAATTATTCCTAAACTTTGGGATGTAGGCGAGGGATCAGGTAGTAGCAATACAGATGTTTCACACAAAAAGAATTTATTGGCCTTGCTAAGAGATGGTGCCAATAATCCAACAGCTTATTTCATTTGATAATTTTAAACTTAGTAATTTAGGAGACCCTAGCACCATGCTGTAAATAAGGAATACATAGACAATTTGATTGCCACAGATGAGAAATTAAAGGGTAACATATTCCCTATTAAAGGGTAAATTGTTATTGCAAGCCCAGTGTATTCCGCTTTAGACTCAAAATAAATGAAAATGCGTTTGCTAATAATGATAAAATGGGTAGGTCAAAATGCAGTACAAAATTAGGTCCAAGTTGAACTACATGAAAATATATTTTATGGAAAGCAATTATAATACCTCGTCTTGGTATTCAAAAAGCAACACAATATTTTACTCTTACAGACGAAAACATATGCTATTTCAAATTGGGTTAAATTAGCAGAAGGAAAAAAAATCTCACATCTTACGTTCAGTTTTTATTCACTGATTTTTCATCAGCATATATTATAACTTTCCGTCTCATTGATGGTCAAATACAAAGTTATAACGTTAGTGAAATTAAAACATTTGAGGTGATGTCAAACGCCAAGGATTATGCTGGAAGAGTAGATGTTTTTCCTCCCGATGTTGTTGGAAGTACAATAGAAATAATAACAAATCATATTTTTGAAACTCTGTTAAAACAGCACCCGATCCTTTTGATGCCTATGGTGATCTTTTGAATTGGGGTCAATTAAGGAATAAATTTAACAGTGAGAATATAATACCAGGGAGACTAAGTAATCCTGCCATGGTTTTGATCCCAGATCCTTCATTAATTGTAACTATGGGCCCAGTTGCAAATAAAGTTGTGCGAATAAAAGAACTTAAAACTTCAGCTACATACACAACCAATTCCATTGACTGTACTCTTAGAGTTGTAAATGAAGCGTATTGTTTACAACACATTGGATCTGGATACATTGCAACCAAGTTACAACAGCATTGCTTTTTCAGAATTGTACTGATGTATCAGTAATTTTTGCAAAGCAAAAAAGAACGACTACATGTGATCCATATCATTCTCCTTATAAATTGAGCTTTAATGAAGAAATAGTAATAAGATGCCTTAATGCTAGTTTAAATATAATTTTTAAATTTAATAATGTGAATGTTTCGGAAACAATTTCCCATGACGAATTAATAACTGTCTTGGGATTGCATAAATATAATGGGTTTCTGGATGTATCTCTTTATCTCTTTAAATTATCAGAGAGCATACAAACTAATGCTAGTTTACAGTCGACTTCGATTGCTGTTTTAAGAATTGGTTCACGAGTTAAAGGTACTCAAATATCAAACGTTAGGTTTATTGGGTGTTATATTTTTGATAGAGCGCTTTCTGATAATGACTTCTATACAATGCAGCCTTTTGTTTTGAAAAGGCTTAGTTAAATGCAAATTTTGAACATAAACAGGGGTATTTAAAAGAATAAAATTATATTTATATTCAATATAACATAGAACAACAACAGCATCCATTTAAGATACATCTACCATTGGATGACATTCAACCAAATATTAGATTTTATAAAATACAACAACTACAAGGCAAAGTAAAGGAAGAGCGATTAAAATATCCCATTTTATCAAAGAAGGCTCAAAAAGAAAATCATGCAGTTGACTTTGTAGAAAACACTTGTTGTACTGTCAGTGTGTTAGCAGCCACGGGTTGAATTTTGTCAGTATTCACTGGAATGGAAATGTTCGTAGGAATTCCTTTAGCGTTTAGTGGGTTGATTAGTGGGATAACAACATTAATTACTAAACAACTTAATAAATATGTCATGAAAAAGGGAGAAAAGTATCTTGCTATCAAATTTGTTTGTGATCAAACCCTTAACCCATTAAAATATTTAACAATCGAAATTCATTTCTATGGAAAGAATGCAAAACAAAGAGTTTGAGCTTGCAACAAAACTTATTAGTAAATATGAATTAGATAAGAAAAAGCTAAGAAAAAAAATTCTCCAAAAAGAAAATCCCACCGAGACACAGCGACAAAGTTGCATAGGGACCGGAGAGGTGAAAATGAAGGAAAGGGAGAAAACGCATATAGTAGTAAATGAATGTCAGAATAACTTAGATCAGGCAAGTTGAATCACTCAGGTACTTCAGAGGCACAATAACATCGAGATATGCATATGGGAAATTGGTTGACTTCTGACCAAGGGAAGTCGCAAAAGAAAAAAGAAGAATAGAGCTATAAAATTCCTAACAAAAATGACGTGAGACAAACAGAATGAGATAGTTTAAGATCCAAATCATCCAAATGGGGGTTTTGATGTACACACAAAGGGAACGACTACCAAAAATTAATATTTTGAAGAAAGAAACTACATAACTTGGTAATAGGACCCCAAGCAAATGTCTTGGACACAGTAGTGAGAAACGAACAAACCGCTAACACAAATTAGAATACCCTATGCTATTATTTCTAGAATGCTGATAGTAGAGAGACCAATTACTTCCACTGAATAACATGGAACAAAGAGTGTAGAACAAGGAATGTAATCCGGTGTCTGCTTAGTTATACATACTTTCAAACAAAGGAAATTTACAAAAACGAAAATGCCAATAGTCAATAGAATTTTTGAGGAGAATATTGATCATACAATCACAGACAAAAATGGGACATTACGTTGTCAGATTTACTCTACTCCATTACGAGGTTTGATATTTGACTGCAAGGTAATAGCAGGAGAACCACTGCTATTACAACGCTGATTACTTGTCTTAAAAGGTCCACAAAAAGAGGTAAAAGATGAACAAAGTAAAGCAAGGGTCAAAGTAAAATTATGAATTTTCTTGGAGACACAGTATTAGATACACAAGGATGCATTTAACCAAAGAAGGAAATAAGGACAGATGATGTTGAACGGAAGTACAATAAGATGAAAAATATTGTTACTCAGGAGGCAATAATAGTTTATGAAAGAACATCAGAAACATAGGCCGTAGAGCAAGGTATGTGACGGTGGAACAAAGTAGTGTCTGAAGTCATAGACAAAAGGAAATTGTCACAAGAGAATTAAGAAATTTTTAAGAAGCTAGTTAAAAGAGGATGATGTAAAGAATAAAGTAGCAAAGGATAAAGGGTAGATTTAATTAAAATAGTTATGATGAGCTGCAAATATTGGAAGAATAGTAGAAAGACTAAGAACGGAAGTGGTAAAACAGAATATGTGTATGTTAGAGCTTCTTTTCGAGGTGTCATATCCTTTGTGGACACAGGTGATCATGCGACCCCACTTTCCTCTTTCTTATGTCCTACTCAAGAGCTCTACACCGTTATAATGTATACATTTCTCGCTCAACAACTCCCTCCATCTGCTCATCCATACCATACGTCACCTAACTCTGCTTCTCTTTACTTGCACTTTTCCTAACATCACTACCTCTCCAATCCGGCCTTCTCTCATAACATGATCCCAGGAACTTAATGCTTTATGCAAATTTGTTTAATAAGGGTTCTGTTGGTTGTCTCTCTTCTTAATACCTACTCGTCACTGATTTCATCTGTCCATGCTAACTATCTCATTCTGTTAAAAAACAGATTTAACAGCTTACTAGGTTGTGCTTCGACTCTGATGTTATTGTCCATGTTTCTGGCCCATACCTCAATACCGAATAGGCGCAGGTATTCATCAAACGTAGGCTCGTAATATTGTTATACATGTCTTCTTCAAAATATTGATACAAAAATATGGCTCCTAAGGAACGAAAGAAGGGACACGACAAATATAAGACAGGTATAGCGCCATTCATCAAAACAACACAACTCCTGTCACCACGTAGGTTCGCACTGTCAACCTATAAAGAGAGCTGTGCCTAATCACTTTAGTAGCCTGACGATGGGAAAAGTAACTCTAGAAAGGTAGGTCAGAAATGTCCTATGGCTCAGGAGATGTTAAACCTCGTACATGGAATCACAAACATAAACCCATATGCCTTCACTGGCTTAAAAGTGATTTGTATTCTGTCGTTCTTTCAACCAAAATAGGCTTGAGGTATTAAAGAGTAGGTATTGTTTTTTTTATTCCTTCAAGCAAATGACTTTGGAGAATCACTGCAATTTAGCAGATAGACAAGCCAAATGTCACGATGCAAGTGAAGGAATAATCTTGCAGCTTTGAAGAGAGGTACAAGCTGGCTCATAAATATAAAATGATATTAATGATTATCATTTTTTCAATTACAACATCCATTTACTGTGAGGAGTAAAATGAAATTGATGTAGTACAAAATATCTGAAAATTTAGTTCCTGGTATACAGAAAGAAACGCATATTTGTAGGTAGTCTTGGAAAAAACTTTGTTCTTTCTTTAAAATAAGGTTTAATTTAGATGACTTGAAAACAATTTGTTCATAGTCAACAATTAAAAAAGCTTGCAGACTTCTAAAGTCTAAGGTAAATAGTGGGTAAAAAGATTAATTTCAAAGCATTTACAATCTGATTTATTTTAAATAAAACTGAGACATTACATCTTGAAAAAAAACCACTTCGTTTTGGTTTCTAAGAGGCTTAATATAAGCCATCTGTGTATTCACATACACCTTTAACTTTGACATTGGTTCGGGTCTATCTTGTTGCAATAAAAAGTAAGGAAAATTACTTTATCATTATCTTTATTATTGTACGAAAGGAAATATTTTAGCATCAATTTATGAATTTTCAAGCCCAATTAATAAAAACTCTTCTCCTTGAAGTTGCTGATTTTATTAGTAAAAAATGAAACAGAAGTTTTACCTTTGCTTCTTGCCTGAAATAGCGAAGAAAAAATTTGCACTGCAACTGTTAAAAACTTACCATACGATTAATGTTTACCATACTGTTCACTTGAGGTATCACTTACTCTACAACATGGTTAGCTAAAAAAGTTCTGCAGTTTTACTAAATCTAGATTATTTGAACTGCAGCAACTTTTCAACGTTTGTGTACTAAATAAACAAAAGTCAAGCTTTTGAAAACATATATTTTGTTTAGTAAAATATGCCTGTTTTAGTATGAATATGAAGAAGTGTTGTTATATATTATAATTATCAGCATGTCTCTACCTGTAAAATAAATTTTAAAAATTCAATTAAAACATATTTATATATGTTTAAAAAAACATTGATGTATATTTTGAAATTTTGATTGCTTAACTGGTAATATGTTCTGCTTCTCTTTTGTAAACATTTTTATTTCAAGTCAAAATAGAATTTATTTAGAAAGACCTACGTCTAGAGGCGGCAAAATATTACAAGGAAGGGAAATTATTCTAGCATTCTAGAGTATAATGAACTTAAATGTCCCAAAGGTTTGAACACTGTTTAGTATTGCCTAAAAGACAGTATCGTTGAACATTATCAACTAGTTGGGAGACATTCAAGGGACGAACCGTTAGCAAGTACACCACATCAAAGGATTAACAGATTAAATTAATTGATTGCAAGTTCCATTTATTGGTTACCAGCACCACCAACAAATTATTATGAAAACGCCCATGTTATCTGTTTTAGGCCAATTTTTTTAAACAGATATTTTTAAACAGTTTTCTTGACCACGTGTTCATTTTATTGAAATACATCTGTCCCTAATCATCACATTCTGTTTGTCTCTATGCCACTTAGGTTAACCAATCTATTAAATACTTATAGTGTTGTGTTATGTCAGGTAGGTTTTCCTTTTGATTTATCAAATACCTTTATTACAGATAATTATTAAAATGATCCCAAACTTAAGCAAAAATGTAGATATTCAAAAGTACAATGCTGATTATTTTTGTCTTGTTTTCAGTAAGTAAAATTTTATTTGTCCATAAGAAGAAAATAGAGGCTTTATTTTGGAGTAATTTAAGATCAATTTCTCTTGCCTCTCTTACCTAAAATTGTCAGTAATGCTCATTTAGTACATATTGGATATATGATTCTTATTTCAGTGTTTGTTATTTTAGGTTCAAACTAATGTTTCTTTGCCATTGCTGAATTTGAGGCAGAATAAAATTATATAAGACTCTTTTTAGAGATAATTTGGGAAAAAAATTTACCCATTCTTACTTTTTCGTCTTACAAATTGAAATTTTGATTGAAAAGTCATTTCATTTCTTGCAGAAGATGAAAGAGCATTTCGTTGTATTGGCATTATAGATTAAACTTTCAGTTTGATTCAGTTGAATGAAATGGCAAGAGATTCAGGACGTGCCTGCCTAAAAGGTCATAGAAAGACTATATGTAGCTTTTGAAAGTAATACCTATTTACTAAAAATAGACAGATTGTTGATTTTTGTTTATTTTGTTTGGTTTTAAGTTGTATATTTTTTGAGAAACATTTAACTGTTATTTTCAGTGAAAGTGTTTGAAATATTTCAGAGAATATTTTCTAGATTATGATACTGACTTGAATATAATGATCGAAACACAAAATAAACTACTGGAATCAAGAATCTTGTAGTAAATTAAAAATACCCTTTTCAGCATATCCTACCATTGAACGAGAAATTAAATGAGATCAATTTAGCTTATTTTAGCCAATAAAAATATCATAGATTGACAATGTCTTCTGTATTAAGAAGTTTGAGGTTTAGCTTACACTAACTTATACATCCCATTATGTTTCCATCTCCACTAAATTTTCTCCTCAATACATTAACAAAGAGAAACCACGAGGGCTGATGTACTTCTTTTTTTTCAACCTAACCATATCATATGCTGATTCTGAAGGTGATTTAATATATGTTGATAGGATATGAAATTGTAGAAAAGTAAAAAATATGAATGCATTGGACTGGATTTTAAGGGGTTCCTACAGCCAGATCACTTTTGCAAATGTTTCAGGTGATGTCGAACAATAAGGACCAATAAGATATGATTACAGATGTGCTAAATTGGATGGGAAATACATAATCAGACTTTAGGTATATCCTCAGGTTTTACTGTAAATATGTTATGTTTTATTTCAAATATAAAACAGTACAAGTTACAGTCTTTGCAGATGGTGTGGATAAATATACTATGACTGCTCCTATCAAGTATCCTTGGAAGATGATAGAAAAACTAGCATGAAATATCAAATCAGGAATTTCTGAAATTTTCAAATCTGTCAATCTTTTACTGAGCAATGAACAAAGAATTAATGTCATACTTTCACCGACTGAAAAGAGATTTCAAGAAAATTAAAAAAAGAACAGGAGTTGGAAAAGACAGAAAAAATATGAAATCAAACATTTACTTTTTGGAAGTGTTATCAATATTCTTGAGATAGGTTGTTAAATAGGAAATTTCTTGAGTTTCATAATTAAAATTGTTTTGGTCTGTATTTTGTTCGTTTATATGTTTATAAACGAATCTGTGATGTGTCTACATGTGTGTGTTGGGTTTGAGGTTTCTATGATACTTTTCTAGGCAGAAATTTGCATTGTAAAACCGCATGTCATCGAATGAGATGGGAAATAAAATTTATGACTAATGTAAGTTTATGCTGGTTTTTAGCAACAGAATTGATTTCCACGAGAAACACAAAAATTGTTTACCATACAAGATCCCAGAGGATGTTTTCTTCTGTTTTATGTTCAAAGTATTTACATAAAAAGTGCAAAATTGTCAATTCAGATGCATTACTTATTTTGTTCAAGGATGTTCATTTTTAGCCTTAATTCTTCTCCTTTCCAACAAAATATAATGGCCAAAAAAAATATCGGAAGTATTAAGGCTTTCCACACAAAATTAAGATTTTAGGGCATATGGGAATTTTTCCCAAGTAGGCTCCTAAAACTTTGCATCGCAATGGGTACAGTAAATAAAAAACAAAGCATTAAGCTTGTGTCATTAAGGTTAACATATAAAGAGGAATTACGTCACTCGGTGTTGAAAAATCTATTTCAGAAAAAATCAACGACCGCCTCTTTACTACCAAATAATTAACATTTGTTTTAAATCATGGAAACAAATTGTTGATATTGATTTCAAATTGGATTATTCCTTACTTAGCTGACCAAAGGATTGTCATAATTCACTGTATCCTTTGCTTTATGATTCCGCAATCCAATTTACACATTGGTACTCAACAATTATGGTTTTATCTTAACAGAAGAGAACAATAAATATATAGCACCGAAAAGTGGTGAGAAGATAGAAAACGGTAAATATTTGTGGTTTGGAGTTTATTTTGACTTAAAAAACTTATTCAACATCGCTATAAACATATTTGTGTATGGCACTACTAGAATTTAGAAGCATTTACTTTTAAAACAGATTTCATAGGATAGACATTACAGCTCAATGGTTATACAATACATAACAAATTTTGAAATATTTAATGAATGTTCCAACTAAAAGAGAGATTTAGGACGCTGTCTATTTGATTTTAGCTTACACTCATACTTTGTTCTAGATATTAAAACTATTACTTCCAAGAGAGAGTACAATTTGAAGAGATTACCGAGTATGATGCTGTAAAGAAGCAAAGTTAAATAATCTCTTCTTTTCTCTGGCGTCAGCCAATTTGATACAGCAGCAACCATGCTTGCACCTCAGACAGTCACTAAATCTCAGCCCCCCAACTTCAAGTTCATTCCAAAATCCATGTAATGGAATAAAATTTTACCATCAATCAGACGGTATAAAAGAGGTGGAAAAGGCAGGCTGACCCAAAGCTAAGTATTTTCAAAAGGACAGTTTTTGGAAGCTTCAGAGCCAATAGGTATGCAATTGAAGAATTAATATACGGTAGATACCATGATTTTTTTTTCATTAACACGAGAAATCCAGTAACAACAGCTCTGTCATTACAAGAAATTTTACCACGGCTTAAAGGAAGCCAAAAACTCAGTAAAGAGAGTACAGTTAAGATTGGAAAAAAGCAGACTTGTTTATAAATTACTTATAGTGGTGGAAATACTGTCAGAAAGCTAACATTTAAGATTAGCTGGTACAGGCGGCCAAAAGATGCGAAGGCCGCACATTTACCAAAAACGTGCATAACAATTTCAAAAGAGTTTCCAACCCAGTTTGCGCAGTCCTTCATATCAGTATCTTTGTTTTCTGAGCTTTGGTTTTGTCCAGTGATCACTCTAGTTGGTCTTTCATTGATAGCACCCCTGTAACCCGTGAGGTCGTTAATGCCTTTTACAGATAGCAGATGGGACAGAACTAGTGAAGATCAACAGAAACCATGCAATACACCACAGACAGGGAGATATAGGAATCAGTTTGCAAAGTTCCTCTGTTCGGAGAGCACTTTTTCTTAGTTGGCCTAGAGTCAGTGTCCCAGCATGTTAAGACCACAGGTCCTACAGTTAGAGGCCTAAAACTCCAAATCTGACCAAGGAGGAGCAAGAGTTCTACATTTAAGCTTACCACAAAAGCCAAGAAGCCATCAATTCACTGAGTACAGAGTGTTAAACAATACAGGTTAACTTGACCATCATATGTATTGGATAGGAAGAAAAAAAAGAATTATCAAGGCTGGTTGATCCTCGGGTCTTCGCCTGTGTGTAAAAAATTTTTACCATCAACAAGTGTTTTTAATAGAAAGCTTGTCCATTACCCTAATATTTTTCATGAAGTATTTTTTATTGAAAGAGGATTTATAGAATGTGCTCCACCAGATCTTGTTAATTCAGGATCTCAGCGAATTTAACAATTTGGTCAAAGTCTTATAAAGAATATTTTACATGTGAATCCAAGCTGGAACCCAAAATGTAAATCCTCTCTCAAT
>RDPX01000032.1:1709221-1724115 GCA_003991215.1 Morbakka virulenta
ATAATCACAGGGGAAAATCTCGTAATCGTGGTTGTTTTTCTACGTTCACCACAGGGATCGATGGACCAGGAAATGCACATAGTCACAAAGAATTGTGCTCATTCCCCAAATTATACATTTTCACCGTAACACACAAACAAAAAGTGTATATGAATAAATATATATATATATACACATATACATATATATACAGATATTTTTGTATAATCTTGTGTTTTCGTATCAAAAAGTCCTCATTGCATATAGCAGAGCAATATACACAAGGTAAAACACGAAAAATAAGAACTATGATTGCAACTAATAGTTCTTATTTTTCGTGTTTTACCTTATGTATAGATACAGATATAAATATGTTCTCATTGATTTTCAGATGTTAAGGATTTGCCATTTGGGGTGTTTGAAATAAATTCTAATCCTTGTTGTTGGCGGCTGAAGAGGATGGTGTGTTTTTGTTGAAATTTTGTGATTATAGGCTTTAAAGATCTGTATATACTTTGTCGTCAAATGATGTATTTTAGCATGTAAAAAACTAGTGAGTAGACCGACTCTCCACAAAAGTTTGACTTCCTTTAAATGAGTGAGCAAAATAAGTTCCAGGCCAATAAAATGTACAAATTTAACGACACCATTAGCTTGCCAATGGTAAACATAAACTGAAATCAACAAGATACTGGTATCCGACTGAAGACTCTCAAGTATTTGTTTTTTTCATATAGTTCGTGCCTTCTGTTCAGCTCTTATCTTGTTACGGACTAACATTTTAAACCAATTTCCAAGACACTCTTGGAATTAAAACTGATTTATCGATGACCAGAAGGCCCTTTTTAAATCTTCTTATTGTTGTCGCGAAATACCATAAAAGTCTAATATGCTCATGATTAAATTTTCTATTTGCATGGATTAAAAAGACAGGTGTACAAGGAACTGCATTTTCAGGTATTATTAAGTTTTAAAAGGAAGTAGCTCCTACTTATCTCATTTTACTTACCAATATTACTCAAGATCATAAGCAATGTACTTTTAAAATAATAGAGTCTAAATAACTTGGCCTCTTAATTTCATCTATTAAAAGATCAGCATTTAAATCCACATATTTTTCTCAATAATGCGAATATGAATGTTGATTTGTCTTTGTCTTCCTATATGTTCATACATTTAAAAGAGGCATCTTTTCTGTATATTTTATGTTTAGTAATCTCTTCACAAAAGTAGAAATGAGATTTCATTTTCATAAAACTATTTGGATAGGTCTTGAGGTAAACACGGTATTCTTGAAAGTTGGCTTAAAATATCTAGCAACAGGTGACTATATTACAAGCGATAAACAAATTCTCAATCAGCTTACTAATTTTCAAATATTGCTCAAGTTTATCTTGCTTACTAAGTCCTCTTTAAATGCTGTGGTGCATAAAGGCGCCGCCAGAGCTCCCCACTGAGGCCTAACTGCCATACATCTCACCAGAAAGCTCTCCCTCTCTACAGTTCTTTTCCAGATCGTCTTAGAACGGCCTCTTTTCCTTCGCCTTTTAAGGGTTCAGAAAAGAGCAGCTCTTATCAAGGGAGTTGATGGGGCGGAGATAATGTGCCCGATCCATCTCCATCGTCGAGATCGAACTTCTTGGATGATGGGATTGGTGTTGATATTCTTATGAAGGTATTCGTTTGAGATGGTTTTAGGACAAAAAATGTCAAGGAGCTTCCCGAGCCATCTATTTGTGGTTGATGTCTTTTGTCCTCACAATCGTACAGGAGAGTCCTGGGCAAATTATTCTTGAGTAGTCATACTTATTTTTTCAAGCTAATCTTTTTTGACCTCCATATTTTCTTTAGAGATGCAAAGGCTTGACTGACTTTTGAGATATTCCATGTGATCCTTTCTTCACTGTCTCAATTTTTGCTCATCTTCTTTATCTTGTTACCAAGATAAAACTTAATAATTGTTCTGAAAATATGTCCAGCTCTAAAACTGAAATGACCAGGAATGCTCAACTAGTATGTACATTAATTGCATTATTCGTCAACTATTAGTTTAACAAGTATTTGGAAGGTCTCTTCATTTTTTGTTCGTACATTTTTCTTAAATATAGTTCGGTGATATTTATATCGACGGTTGTATTGAAAATGAAGTCCTTCTGTTCTCGTCAAGGGAGAAAAACCATTGATAAGCATACTTACAAAATCAGAAGCACTTGGAATCAAATGCTATTTTTTTAAATATTTCTAATTGTCTGTGTCCTCTACCACGTGAGTAAAATGGGGTAAATAGATTCAATTTATTACCTAATGATCTTTTCAGTCGGTTAAACATGCGTCTTAGTGATGAAATTCTCAAGCAAGATTCACTTCTATCACACGCCAGTAGCTATAGCTTCTCTCCAATCATAAGTATGATACCTCCCACGTGCTTGATGTACATCAGCCTCGCCAATCTCTTTGTACTTCAGCCATTATTAGGTATAAACAGGGAAAGAAATCCGTGAGTAGATGTTAACCATTTTTTTTCAGTAATTTTGCGTTCGTACCTGTTTCTTGAACGCTGCGTCTGTGAAGGGTTTCTTTTCCATTAAATAAATACTACTGTGTTTTCTACTCTGTCACCCATTCCTGAGTTATATCCTTCTAGATATTAAACAACTTGAGCTCAAGAGAGAGCTAAATATTGATGTTCATATTTTTCTGTACTTTCAGATTTTGACCCAATTATTTCAATAAATTTGAATAATGTCATTTGACATACGGATAGAAAAGCAGCTATACTTTCGGTTTTAGTAGCTTAGAAATGCGACAGTTCCTTGTTGAGAAATAAAGTATTATTTTATACAAATATTTACCAATAAAAGTTTTATTGCGTAGAAGCACAGAGAGCTATTAAAAACATTTCCAGTTTTTGCAACACGAAAAAATGCTGGAAATAATAACTTCCATTTATTGTTTTGATTTTAACAAAGCACAGAAATTCGTACCGGTGCCTTTGCTTTTTAGTCCATCTGTTCTACCAACTGATATGTTTATTATTGCTTTCTTCTTGACCTTACCAAAGATGCTTTCAAATCTTCTATTTGGTTGTACCTCCAAAGTACAGAAACTTTGCATCCTCCAAAACGATAATTTTATTCCTTGATGTTTCCAAATACCCTTCAAAAACCTTGTTTTTCAAACATAAAAAATAAATACTGACAGATCTGATTTGTGCCCTGTGGGGCAATTGTCTTTTAGGCAACATAAACAATGTCTAAATTTGAAAATTATTTTTAATAATACTACTGTAAATCAATCTGAATTCTTTCTATTTCCAGTGAAACGCTACTGTTCAATCAGTTTATATCCACTGATCAAAAGCAGCAAAACATGTGTTTTCTTTGTGCTTAAATCTGATATCATTACAATTACTATTTATATCTCGTATAACTATGGTTAATGTTTGGTTCGAAATAATATTTTTTCAAGCATTTTTCTGTATCTTTCATATCCTACGTGTCATACAAAGGAATTAAGTTTTCTGTAACACATTTACCTTTACTAATATCTTATATGTATTTCACTATAGCTATTTCTACTCTTTATTTGCAAACTCTCATACTTCTGCTCTTCCGAACAAATGAAGTCTTTGCACGTTCTTTCTGAAATGCCATTTGGAAAAGCGTATTGCGTTTTTCAAAAATGAACACCACCAAATCAGTATCTGCTACATTCCATCTAGATAACAGACAAGCTATAAAGACCCTTAAAATCAACGTCGACGGAAAAATCCTTCCAACTGACACAAACCCAAAGTACCTAGGTGTTACTATTAACAGACAACTGAACTACAAAACACACCTGAACGGAGCAGCAAACAAAATAGCAAAACGCAACTGTCTCCTTAGAAAACTGGCTGGCACATCTTGGGGAGCGTCACAACAAGTACTTAGAACGTCCACACTAGTGCTCTGTTATAGTGTTGGAGTGTACTGTGCCCCAGTATGGCCAAGACATCCTCATGCAAAAAAGATACACATAAAACTGAGAGAATCCATGAGGATAATTCCAGGATGCCTAAAGTCAACGCCAATACAGTGGCTCCCAACACTAAATCACATTGCACCACCAGAAGCAATCAGGAGAGAAGGAGCCAATCAAAAGTTCATGATAAAATTGAAGAACACAACAGACAATATCCCTCTCAAAGACATTGTTAGCAACGCCCCTAAAACAACGAGGTTAAAATCCAGAAGAGCTTTCTACCAGTTAGAAATTGAGAACTACAACATGACAGCGGCATGGAGAAACTGGTGGTTTGGGAACACACCATCGGGAGGAGAAATTATTAAAGACCCTGCTGAAAGACTACCAGACTTCCAAAAATAACAAAAAAAACAATGGGTCTCCTCAAACCGACTGCTGACAGGCCATGGCAGAACATCAGCCAACATGTACAAATGGCGACTAAAAGACACTACAGACTGTCCCCACTGCAGTGGATCCCAGGAGACTACAAAACACATCGTCCTCCAGTGCAAAAACAACCAGACTGGAGGGAGGTCTTGACACCGTCCTCAACTGTGATGAGGAATTCGGAAACTGGCTGATCAGACATAATGTGGAGATGTAGCCATACGCTACTACTACCATTCCTTCTCTCTTTTGTAATTTTCGCGCCGTTTCTTTGCTGTTCTTGACACTGCTGGCTTTATCAATATCTCAGATTAATTTCAATGAGCCGGTTTAATATTTTGGTTCAGTTCTCTGATAAGATTTTGACAGATTGTGGTGGTTTACCATTTACTACTAAAATCGAATGGTTTGCTTAGCAATCATGGCAAGAGAATGTGTTCTGCAGTTTTTTCCGGGCTATAATTCAATCGATTTGGTTTGGGACTGATAAAAAGGCAATTGTTTATACAAAAGCAAATCAATTGTTTAACAGCTTTATTGTGGTGACCAAATTCCTAGCTTTTCTAATTTTTATAGTTTTTTCATGAGTACTATGATTGTGAAAGGGCAGATGATACTTCAGGTCCTACAGATGCACAAGGAGTTATTTTAGCAAGCTATTCCATAATTACAGCTTGGTGTCTTGCAACAACCTTTCATAGAAATCTCCAAGAGGCAGATATTTTCATTTTTCGGTATCTCTAACACTATTCTTAAAATACAACGCCAACCATGGTAATAGTTAATAGATTTGTGCTGTTACTGCTTTGTTATCGTTTCGTCTGCTGGACTTGCCACTGGAGAACGCTCCAGTCAAAGTTTGGAGTTGTAGGAAGAAAACAAAACTTAAAAAAGATTATTAAAATTCACGGTATACCGAACAAAAGGTTGAGTTGGATTTTGATTCATTTTGCTTATTCCTGTATAAGTGTGATATAGAAGCTGCACTCTGTTGTAACTGGGAAAGAACAATCTTGATACATGCATGGAAAAGGTCAACCTAAGTGAGAGTCAAAACTAAGTGAGAGTTACATCAACACAGGGATTAGTAAAAATTAATTTTATGCTGTACACTATACCCTTACTGTCACTATTCCTTTTAGACCAAGTATTCAAATCACCTATGCAACTATCTTTTGTTGTTTTTCTATGCCAGATGGTTCAATATTCTGGGTGGAAAAGACATAAAACTAATTTTGAAAACAAAGGGCATATTTTCTACGTATGTTTCAAACAATGTTAGATGTAAAACATGTCTTGTATAACTGTTCAAAAAAAATTTCATAGCAAAATTTGCTTCCAACAACTAATCCCCCTTTCCAGTTTAAGGGTGCCATATTCCAAGTAAGGTAAACCAATATCTGAATGTTTTCAAGAATTTTATTATTTGAATGAGCTGAAAAGCTATGTGTTCTGGTTTGGGTGATCATGGACTCTAATTTGTATTTCCAATTATATGATTAAGAGCTGTTTAATGTTGTAGAATTTTACCTAGCTGGACTGGTCGGTATTGTCAACTGTTTTCATTTTCGTGCTCCTGCACTCACCAAGCTTTTAGTTAGAGCCGCAGACAGTGATAAAGAATTAATCTGTGTATACATTTACAACAGCCTTACAGCACAACAGTTGAAGTCGAGAGACGTAAAACTAGTTGACAGAGCAATTGATGGATTTTACACCTTTGCTTTCAGTGTAATGGTAAACACAGAGTAGTAATAATCAAGAATACTCCCATCCCAGACGAGTGGTTTTATTACAAAGTCAAAAAATTTCCTCATATTTTAGATCCAACTTATGCAACATTGTTTTCTGTTATTTTCACCGAAAATAAAGTTTGTAAGATTAAAGACAATATAGTCAGCTAATGATTTAAATTTATATTTTCCCCCTAAAATTTCTGCTTTGCAAGGAATATCTTTTATGTGCAAATTTTTAAAACATTGAAAATCTATGTTTCTACTTGTTGATTTTGATGACGCAGAAAAATATAACGAAAGTATTGAAAAATCTTCTTTACCTTGGAAGGTTTATTGGATTCCAGTCACTAAGTACAGAGAAATATTTTCGCATCAAAGTACTGATGGACTTTCATATAGGAAATATCTATTCGTACTTAAAAAATAACAATATCTGAAATTTCATAAGATTGTTGTGAATTGTGGAAGGTGAAGGCTGATTCCACAACATGCAACGGATTTTTCACATTGGCATACCCAAATGGACAATGTCTGCTCGAGTTGAACAATTAAATATATTACTGTGATTCAACAGATTTAGAATCCAGAGAGTCCATTTTATAAATGTTATTGAAAGTGAAAAAAAAGAAGTTACAATCACCTTTTAAAGTCAGTATCACACCTCGTTCTGGTCATTGTGAATAGCTGGAGCGTTGCAGGTTCAAAATACAGTAGGACCTAATGAATAGCTTGCTTGGAACATTGTTCCAGCAATTGGTAGAGTGGTACTGAGAGCCCATTCGTGAATACTGGACTTTAAAACATATTTCTATTAGGGTTATTGTTATATATTATCAATCTGGTTAGTAAATATTTACAATAGATTTCGAATTTTACAGAAACCAATGTGCAGAACTTTCTAACTGATATAGAAAACAAGAAATCTTACCCTATGTCTTAGGTTTTGGATATTATTATGATTGTCCTATATAAGAACTGATTGATACAAGGGGTCTAAGGCTGAGTATCCTGCACATTAAAGCAGCTGTAAAACATTGTTAATTTTCTTCACAAGTTTACTCAATTTTTATGTCCGAATCCATAATTTTGCTGAAATTCATTCTGATATAATGACGTGACCAAACCAAATAATTAAAATTCGTCTCAGCTTGAGATGTGGCACACTGGATAAAAAAGTGTATCGAAACATCACAGTGTTGGTTGCAATTGTATTGTTTTCAAAATATTGATATCTATTAGTGCACTCACTTCCGGAGTTTCTTCACAAAATAAAGTAAAACTTTCCTGCTGCTCTCTTCACAAAATGTACGATACTTTCAAGCTTTTTCTCTCTGGATAGGGTACCAATTTAGAGCTAGGAGATTTTTTGGTGAAAAGTATCTTTATTAAAAGTTATATTTCACGAGGAAAAACTTGTTATCTTAGTAAAATAATCTTTGGATACACTTATTTGTCCGTTTATCACAAAAAATACTTTGCATTTGGTATAATCTCAGCTCGGGAAAACCGAAATTTCAAGAAAATTCACTCTCGAATAAGACTTGCCTCTTCAATAAGCTTCCTTCTAAAAGATCAGTTTTAAACAAATTGGTGTCGTTCAATGGAAAGCCGACTACCATTCTAATGTTAACCATGGAGAGGTTCTTTCTCCTCTTTAGGAATACTCATCAATGAAAAAGGCTTTTTTTGTCATTTTCTCTAGACCTTTCTCGGCATTTGTATATTTAATCTGCTTCTAGTCCGTTTCTAAATAGGTTTCTTTGTTGTATAGCCTTAGAGTGTACTTTAAGCCCTAGGTCATTTTGTCGGTCCTTGCATAGAGTACCGTCGTCATATTTGGACAGGTGCTCCTTTGTCTCATCTTGATATTTTTGAGAAAGTTCAGAGAAGTGTTTGTAATTTTATAGGTCAAAATCGTGCCTTCAGCCATTGTCGAGAGAAAGGGAGAGAGAGGGAGAGAGAGAGAGAGAGAGAGAGAGAGAGAGAGAGAGAGAGAGAGAGCAAACCTTTGTCTTCTCGTCGAAATGTGGCTTGTCTTAGTCCTTTTTTATAGATATTATTGTGGAAAGAGGCATTTTGATAAGCTTTCATTGCTGTTACCATCTCGGTTTGTTGCATCTCACATGACTTGTTTTACCCAATGTCTCTATACTCATGCAGTTGTTCTTCGTACTTTTAGGGTCTGGAACGCTTTGACTTCTGAGGTGTTTTCCCCATTATTGAGTCTAAGATCAGCTCCTATCATGATTTAACCTTATATGTGTTTTCTCACAGTTCCATCCACTTGAAAGCTTTATTATAGTTTTTAACCATGACAAAAACTCTTTGATATTTGTCTACTATACTATTTTTCAGCAAAGAGCTTCTTTGGGAGGAAAGGGGTTAGTGTGATTAAGGGACAAATCAATATTCATTACCAAACCCGAAAGAAAAATAAAATATTTCTGTACTGTAATACGTTTCGTTAGGTAACAATGTATAAAATACCAAATAGCAAGAATGATTGTATCCAAATTTGTTGTCACACTGAATATTCCTTTTTCTTCTTCATCCTGATACTGGGTTCTAATAAAAATGTGTCAGAAAAATTAGCTTGTCAGCTTAAAATTAATTCTCACTTTTATTTCCTTGTTTCATTAATTTTCATTTTACAACATTTGATTTTTAAATTTACTACAGTGGAACCTGATAAAGAATTTCAAAGGAATTTTTTCAGGACGAAATTAATTTTAGATGGAATGAAAACAAAGAAGAGCGTGGCCAGAAGATATAAAGTATTAAAATATAAAATTTATGACAGGACAAATTTTAATTTAACAGTTGAATGGTTCTGAATATCCAATTTTAATTTCAACAGGGACGAGCCTGGACGTACAGTATTCAATGCTTTCCGTAAAGCATACATTTTCCCTCATTCGGTTGCTATTTTTCTCTCAGCCTGGCGGCTTGTGATACTGGAACCCTTTGAAACTGCGAGTCCTATTTCATTGTTCCTGTGTCATTTGCACTCAGTTAAAATTGAGGCTTATTAATGGCATTTCTGGTATGTTTTATTTCGACGGTTATGTATTTGGGAACGAATTTTTGTGTGACAAATAAGAACAAAATTTTAAAATGTAAAAGTAAATTTTAATATCTAAGTTATTTTGTGTTTGTTTGTTTTAATCTTTTTACTATCGTTGAAAGTAAAGCATGAAAAGGAATTGTATTTGATGATGATTTAAAATATAAATTGCCAAAAAAGTTATCGAGACCAAGAATACACTTCTTTTTTTGATAGTGATGTTTCAGCTAATTGTTCAGTGAATAACTGTTTTCAAATTTATGAATACAATAGTTTTTACTGAAGTAAGAATGTAACCTACTTATTTAATTTTTGTGACAACTTTAGGGACTTTTTTGTGTTATATTAAAACAGATTTTGGCTTAAAATACCAAATTTCTTGATGTCGTTACTAGTAATCAGTAACCATGGTAAATTAAGTATTACGTCAAATGGCGTCCTTTATAGGACAGTTTCGCTGTTTATTTGTTCTTCATAATTATGGACATCCAAAAAAAAGGAGAATTAAAAATTAAAAAATGAGGTCTTTGCGATCTATCTTTCCTTGTCGGAGAAACTACCTTTTTAATTTTGTTTACCAATATTGCAATCAACAAGGAATCTATATCTTATATATCCGTTTTTAAAAGCAGGTGCAATGTAGAAGCCTTTATTTTGGCCAATAAAGACACTCCCAAACCAAGCATACTGTCATTAGTTGTAATGGAGATGAGATTACAAAAGACAACAAACCACTCATGAAAATCCTTAAATAGCCGGCACACAAGTCTGAGCAATACGAAAAGCAATTGAATAAACGTAAAGTCGGACTATTGGCTGTAGAGAAGTCTTACAAACAAAATCAACTTTTCAATGTAAGTAGTATGTCTTGACCCTTTTTTTATCGCTATCAATTTTAATCACTGAAGCATATTATATATTTTTAAATTAAAAGTAATGTTGTACAGCATTTGAAAAAGTGTCGTTTGTATTTTGTTTTTATTTAACACCAACAAGCAGAGTGCATTATATTTGAAGTATGGAAGGTCATTGAAAATTTTTAATAGCTTTAAAAATCCTGGTGAAAGTTGTTTAAAAAGTTGTTTTTATTTTAGCATTTGCCTTAGTTTCGAAATGATATACTGTTATTAAAGCTAAAATCCAACTAAAAGGAATGTACATGGTCAATAGGTTATCAAAAATGTTATCATCAGCTCTGATATCTTGTAATCTATGAAGTACCTTTAAATTGTGCGTTGCTCAATTAGCAAATAACATTGAAACAAATACAATTGTTGTTTGTCCTTTTTTTCACACAAAAATATTTTTTATTTTCTAATCAGAACAAACCATGATGCTGTATTTGTTAATTAGATATTTTGTTAGTCCTTATGTACAAGAAAAAGACTGTACACAAGCAATATTAACTTTGCTTCTTAAATAAACAGAATTAAATATAAAAAATAATCCATATCACTCTGAAATATTGATATTTGTAACATTTTATGAAAATAGTAGCAACAATAACAATAAAAATATTATCGATAAAAATTCTCCATGCAAATGATACGGCAAGTGATCCAATAGTTATATTTTATAAATTTTATTTAAGCTGTTAAATTTTATTATTTTTATAAGTTTGAAAATACATTTGTAACTATCTCAAACTGTATTTAGGAGTATTGTCATTTCAAAAATATATTACTTTCAATATCTCGATCTCGGGATATTGACAAAAATATGCATAGTTTTCAAGCAAGGCTGATAGAATTTTCTTAACTATCCTATAGATTCAAACGTCGTAGGTATGGTTTGACGATTTGCCATATCTTCAGCGAAACAAGAGAACATTTACAATTATTCTAAAGCTGTTAAAACTCCCTAAAAATGACAAATTACTGACTTTGAGGATATTTCATGGAAAGTAAATTGGATTGCTTTATACTGGTATTCAAAAAAGACGATTGAAAAAATTAATTTTTTTGCCTTACATGAATATACTCAGTTGTTTGAGATTCTGTGACGAAATGTTCTAAACTATCAACATGTAACGACTATACCAATTGCTTTCATCGCGAATTTTCAAGAAAAAAAAATTGGTTGCAGTTTTCAGAAAATAGTAGAAACATTTCAAACAAAATGGATAACATTTTCAGTTTAAATAATGAATAAGATGACCAGAAGCTTAAACACTTGCACTCTTGCTCGAATTGATGATTTCGATTTTCAGTTTATTAGTTAGTCCTTTATAACTAAGTTGAGACCCATTCTATTTAATTAAGTTGAAATTCTTGTCAACGTATTAAGTCATGTGTATCTTTGGCTTTTCAATAAAAAATTTAACTGTTACTTCCTGTAGAAATGTCCTTCCTCTTTTATTGTCTTAAAGATTTTTGCTGAAAAACCTGAGTGTGAAACAGTGGCTTGGCATGGCAATTTTTGGAAACCAGACACATTTTATTAGAAGTTACTAAATTTGTGTTTTACGTAAGGAACATTCTTTTACGGTAACACAATTATTTTCAACTTACATCATCTAAAAAGATCTCCATTTTCTGGATAACGAAGGAGATTGATTGGATGGTAACAGACGATGTTAATAACGACGGCGATGTTAATAATAATAATAATAATAATGATGGTGATAAAAGTAAATTAATAATAATCACCAGAGGTGTAAACAGGAGTCGTTCTTTATAATGTGAGAATGTCTAGGAAAACTCTGGGGGTTTTAAAACACTATTGGTTTCATTAAGTCTCAAGAACAACGCATAAACTAGTTGAAAATTAAGTTTTGTCAAAGAAGTGAAGAAAAGATTATATCAGGTGTAGTTATTTAGGTTTTATGCGATTGGGTTTAGGCGATTGGGTTAGAAAACAAGACAAGAATAGGTTCTATCATACTAATTTCTCTCCAAGCCAAAAAAAAGAATAATATGAAAAAGGTAGTAATGTCAAGTGTAATTATTTGATACAAGAAACATTATGATTTTTTGTTTGGAAACATTTCTGTATTATTTTAATACTTTGCAAGGCAATGAAGCCAGATTAAGATATCCTAAAATTTCTTAAGGCACTTTTGTTCAAAATGATGTTTTGGATTCTACTGGAACACTAAGTCTGACACAAAACTATTCTCTCAAATTTTAAAATGTCTGTAATACTCTTATATTTTGTCGCCTTTTTGCCATTTCCAACAAAAAAGGGATTTTTTCCCCGAAAATAATCCACTTAATTCACCCATATGAGTTTGCGTGGTCTTTCCAATGGAAAACTCAACTACTAATTTTTATTTGCCTTCTGGCAAATGGATCTTTGAGCGCCGACATTGGCTGTCGACACCTGAAGACACATGCGCATGGACATACACACACATATTTATATATATTCATATAGATACATATAATTGATGTATGCAGTACACTTTTAAATTTTCTCACTAGTCAAATGTTTGTATTTGCTCTTTTTCTTTTTACACATTTGGTTTTTTTACCTTTCGAAGAATAATTGAATACAAGAATAAATGCTCTGCTCTGCATTAAAGGTGGGTACATGTAAATTTCCTACTTATATTCAATGCAGCTCTGACTAAAAGATCCGAGTGTAGTGCAGTAACAGAGCCTAGGCAGTATTTTTTCCATAATACATAATGGAATTGTGTACTGGCAGGATCCAAAATGGTTTTGTTTTGCATTGCTTCCTCAGGCATATCTAAATGAAAATTTACTGACTATCTTAAATTTTTGTTAAAAGAACATATATTTTTTTCAGCTCAAACAAAGACTTAGCTTTACTTAATTGCTATTTTTTAATTTAGCCTGAACTAATTCTTTTAAAAAATAATACAACTTAGAAGATAGCTTATGTTGAAGCTACATAAGTTTCTAATAATGAATAGCTTGAATATATATCATCCGTATATCCTTTATCATACACTATTTTTACTGAAACTTTATTACCACTTTTAATGAGTTCTGTCCTTTAAACAATTCATTAATTACTTTTAGAGGTTTATATTTTTGAAGTAAAATTTTTTTATTCTCGAATATTGCAAAAGACGCATTGAACAATAGCTCTATAATTGAAAGTACACGTTACAGGAGTCCTCGTGCCGAATCTTCCAACAACCAAAAAGGAACTGACGTTGTACGTTAACTTATACATACTCTCATTTCAAAATGAACTCATGCCGGCCATTGTCATTTCGCCTGATATTATTTATTTCAAAACTTCAGTTTGAAATAATATCGTCCTTTCGAATATTACTTTTTCATGCTGCTCTGTCTTTAGCCGTATAAGCTTGTAAATACTTTGCATCCAAATTCATCTTGACCTTTTCTGTCCATCGCAATAATACAATACCTTTTACTTTTAGTCTATTTCTGACTTTGTTACTTAGAATTAAATTTTTCAGTAATACTCTGTCTATTCACCACGGCATTCTTAATTCTGTTCATGATTGATTCTTCCAACTTACCAACAGCAAAACATTCACTTTGATACAATGTCACAGCTCTAATTAGGAATCTAAACAATTCTTTGCTTAGCTTTGTCGGTTCTCTTATCACCTAAAATCAAAAGTAATTTCCACGTGCTCCATGCTATCTTCACTCTTTCATTAATTGCCACCTCACAGTTACCCTCTTTCTTTATCACTGACCTCCAAGTATTGAAATTCGTCAATTGTTTTAATTCAGTTATGCTGAAATCTTTCACTTTGATGCTATTTTTTACCATCTTTTTTACTTGTAATTTAGAAAAGAAAAGAGTCATGCATTTCTAATAGAAATTTCTTTAAAAATAGCTGTAATTGTATTTCTTATATCCAGCTTACTAGGGAAAATTCCTTACTACCAAGCTTTATTGGATAACAAGAGATATTGCAGCCCCAGCTCTTGTACAATATATAACAGGATTTTGTGTTAATAATATACAGACCAAGATTTCTGGAATTCCCAGACAAGCAAAGATACTTGCATGTGAAGCAGAGGCTTAACAAAAAGGAGGGGGGTGGGGTGGGGACAAATGTGTCTATCTTTTTTTCATTAGCGTTTTTTTGTTTTCCTAAAGTTTTTACATCATAAAGCAAGGCAGTTAAAAGAAGCTCAAAAAATAGATTTTTCCCTTTCTTAATTATCTTTTTCGCCGCAGTAAAAGTTTTATCACAGAAAGAGAATAATTTAAGACGCTATTAGTAATGGTGAAAATATTTTATTACCTAATAGTTTGATTTTCACGTTTATACATGAATTTTCAATGCATAACAAAAGTATAGTCCCAACTGTAGCAGGTACAATATCGTAGGGGCTTTAGAAAAATAGGAATCTTTGTAAATTAAAAATCACAAGCCACTTGAAACTGTCTGTTTGCACTCTTAACCTCTAGTGGTAAAAGATTGGTAAAAGAGTGAAAGGTCTTGCTTGTCTAACGGAATGAGCACCTATACCTTTTCAAATGCACCGACGAATATCCAGCAGCAGTTTACTATTAGTTCTTGGAGTCCTATTTGATATGTCTCTTCTAGTCATCTCTTACAAACAGATCAATAAATAAATAGATTAATAAATTTATTGTCAGAAAAAGAATTTTGCACACAATGCAATACCTTACATGCAAACGATAAAATACTAGCATAACAGCTGTAATATGTTTGAATCTAGGAACTTTCATCGCCACACAAATAGCTGTATTTTGTATTTATTGTAACCTTCATAACAGGCACTGCGCCAAGCCCTAAAAAG
>RDPX01000032.1:1736989-1757866 GCA_003991215.1 Morbakka virulenta
TGAAGATTGTTAAGAAAACATGAAACTAGTAGTAACTGCTAAATTTGTCTAGTTATTTTGTATACTTTACTGGATTTATAAACGCTCTGGAAACATTGAGCACTCTCAGTGAACATTGGTATACTTTACTAATATTACTATATATATACTATATATATATATATATATATATATATATAGCTACATTTGAAAAGAGGTTCTAACAACAAAAGCTTAGCTTCCACTGTAAGAATGTTTTTATTTATTTATTTTTCGGTCTAACCAATGCTTGGAGCCATTTTAGCGCTGAGAATGACTTTCATTTCTTAAAGATGAAAAACGCTAATGAAAGACTATAGTCAGGAATTAGGAATAAGCAAAGCAAGTTGTTTTTCAACATGAAAAAGAAATTTATAGAAAAAGCTAAACACAACGCAAAATGAATTATTGAGTAGTCTAATATAGGACACACTCAGCTGTTTTCCCTACTTTGGGTTTGTTGGCCAGAATTTGTAACCAGTAGCCAGAAATGCAGAGTTATTCAGCGATTTTTACATTTTTCCGTAGGTTTGATTTCCAAACATTCTCAAATTTGCTACAATTTAGTATATGATTGTGTTATATATATTATATATTATATATTATATATATTATATATTATAAATATTATATATATTATATATTATAAATATTATATATATTATATATTATAAATATTATATATATAATTATTGTGTTATTATAGCTTGGCATGAAAAGGCAAGGTCGTAACATCGCTTAATTGGAAAGAGGATGAACCAATAACTTTTTAAGGAACAGTGATATATAAGTTAAACTGGGCAAGTATTAAATTATTAAAACTGGGCCAGTATTAAACCTTGAGTCACCCGAAATTTAGTCATTTTAGAATCAGATAGATACATTATCGATGATTTGAATTAATTGATAACTGCCATCCAAGTAACTTGAAACCATTTGAGAAAGGATCCAGAGCGTTCATTTTGTGTAGCACTGTTGTGTGGTTGATCATGTCATAAGCCTTGAAAAAAGCAACCAAAACCATTAATATGATTTCCTTTTCTTTTATTAATTTCAGTTACATGTCTCCCTTTTCAATTAGAGTAGTTATGGTTGAGTGACCTTTTCTGTACCCAAATATCTTCTGATGTAGCATACACATTTCAATGTAGTTGAATAGTTACCTACAAAATAAACTCTTCACTACAGTACACGATAATATAGGTGAAATAGATATTGGTCTGGAGTACTTTAGATTACGCGAATCCTTGTCTTTTGGTATTGAAAAAATTTCTGGTACCTTCTATTTCGAAGGAAAACTGATTCCTGATGCAAATGTCAATGATATGACATATCGGCAATGCAAGATGACTAGCTGCTGGTTTTAAAATTTAATTGTTATCTCATTTGGTCCAGTGAAAAAGTTTTTCTGTACCATTTAAACTTCATACAGGACTGATTTACTTGTCTTAAGCAGAACTATGTATGTCTTTTTGGTGAATTTTCTGAGACCTCTTCTATTTCATCTAATTCATCGTTCTTTGGGTTGTTTGACAAAAGTATTTTGGAATTTCATTTGCGTCCGTATTTACTGGTTTATGATTTGGATTTAGCACTTGGAGTATTGTCTGCCCCCACTCCCTTTGGTCTCTTTAAAGATAATGCTGATTTTAAAAGTTTTTATTTTGTTGCTGTGATTAGCATTTAAAGTTGATTCCTAACCCTGCAATTGAAAAAGGAAATTCCGATAACTTTGTGTTTGGAGTGATGTGCAATATATCTCAGTTGAGCTCTCTGGTTAAGTAAAAAAGGTTATATTGAAAAGAAACGTCTTACAGAGGAAAGTAGCTTCAATTTTGATGGAGAATTGCCTTAAGAGAAAACTAGTAAAAATTTCTAGGAAATAAAACGTGTAAGAATTTATGTAAGTTTGAATTTATTACTGATATTTGGCACTGCTTAAGGTGTCAAGTAGCCTCACTTCCTCGTGGCATCTTAAACCAATCACAATATTTAACTAAACGTGGAAAAACTATGAAAAAGAAAATTTTAACAGTGTTTATAATATAAAAAGACATCTGTTTGTTCAAAGGAAGGCCCTATAAAATACCTTATGATTAAATTAACAGCCAGAATTTTATTTTTTTACTTGCTTGTAATTCTGGTGGGA
Organism: Morbakka virulenta; assembly: GCA_003991215.1. Lineage (NCBI taxonomy): Eukaryota > Metazoa > Cnidaria > Cubozoa > Carybdeida > Carukiidae > Morbakka > Morbakka virulenta. The sequence continues at coordinate 1,739,157 of RDPX01000032.1, forward strand.
GAAATGAATTTAAATTTTATGTGGTGTATGATCTTTGATTACAGAAGTGAGATTTTTCGAGACTAGTTTTCAACTCAAAAGTTCGCTAATTCACTTCTTAGCGTTTTAGCACTAATTTCTTGTTATGGTTTATTTATCTAGGCAGATTTTGATATAAATTGCTAAGTTGAAGGATGTGAAAAGAAAACAATAGACTTTTGATTGATTGACATTTTAGGCGTTGTTTAAATTATTTTAAGGTTATTGGTTTGTTTCGCTCACGTGATTAGAGAACGCGTGGGTTGAAATTTGCATATAACTCCTAAGGCGAGGCCTTTTTCCTCGTGTCCAAAAATGATGAAGAGATTATAGAAGTTAAAGAACGGCACAATTTCTGTCTCTCTTTCTATGGCCTCTACAGTTTCGATACTATATAAAACCAGAGTTAAAGGTTTTTAAAAAGTAGATTACACCAAGCCATCACCACTCAAAATCTCTCCTGTTTTGTCATCAGACTTCCAACCCTTATCATTTGAACCACATCCTCTCAAATATAATTGGGACTGTATTTTGTAACGGTGGCAAAATAGTGAAGAATTGCTTTGTTTGATTTTGTGTCAGAAATAAAGAGTTGAATTTAATTAAGTTGCTTAATTTATTCAATTATATTGTAAACGGATATAAGATAACCATCTTGTTTGGATATCATTGTTGATCTTGCTCTCTCGAGAGCACTGTGAACTCTGTAATGGATAGCCCGAAGATATCATTAGAAAGAATCGTAGTAGCGTCTCAATTAAATAACACCGACAAAGACCCAGCAAGAAACGGAAACATCCCGATAATTAAATTTCAATTATTTTAGATATGCGAACAACTTCGGGGCATATTTTAGATATTAAATCTCACGTTACAATAAAATTTGTCATAGGGTACGGGTTTCTTTGGAAATAAAAATAGCTCATATTATTTCAAAAAGCAGGTACCATTGGCATAATGTCTTTTTTAACTTTCTCCAATTACCTGTCGAAGCTAAAATAAAAAATAGCTCAAATTATTCACTTAATGTTTAAGAAATTATATTTCAAGATTATAATTAACTTTTATTTTAAGAATGCACCAGGGAGCGTTTTAAATGATAACAGAGTTTCTTTGCAAGTTAATTCAACATATCCTGGACTTTAGCAATTCAATCGCAGCAAGGATTTTTCTTTCCATCTATTTTGGTAGAAAATTAAATGATTTGACGTAGTAAATGATTAACGTAATCAACGAAAGCGCAAACAAGAGAAAAAATCCATGTCTTCCCTTTCTAAATAAAAAAGGAGCTTAAATTAATTGATGCTTCTATGAAAAAAGTTAAAAACAATACTTATGACTTGACACAATTTAATGGAGTTTTCTTTAGGAAATATTACGTGTCCTGGTTTTATGGCCTTACATATAAGTTTGACAAGCTTGAAGAATAGCTACCAAGAGTTACTCCTTCAAAATCAATAACTATGTCCTAACCCCTGTTGATTAAATCATCAAATTCTTTGTTATCTTTCACGATGACTTCCTTTGTGACAAGGGCTTGGCTAGTTCTATCTGATCTCACGGTTTTGGTTCTTATTTCCCATTACTCAAGGAACTGACGATCATGCTTGATATTTTTATGGCAATTGATAAGTTCTGTTTTCAAGCAGTGGGTACCATTGCAGCTTTGTAGATTACATAGATAGACAGTTTTCTTTATCATACAAGAGGGTGATAATGGCTCTCTTTGACAGAGGTCATTTTGCCCTTTTGACGTCCAAGTTACAGAACAGATTTTCTAAAAACGACAATAAAACCTTAAAATAAATACAAATATGATAAATAATATTTTCTAACGAATATTAAATCACATAGATTTATTTTTAGACGTGTAAGTACTTTACGCTTCAGAAAAAAACTTTCCGGTAATATATATGTGTGTGTAAGTCACAAATTTGTTTTTTCTCCGACTTAGAACTATAGCTCTGCATTTCCATGTATTGAGCAATCTTGCATCTAGTGGTTTAATTAACGCTTCTATTCTTTTTACGTATATAATTATTTATATACTGTATACTCCTTATACTACTGTATACTTATATACTCCGTGTTTAAGTGGATTTAGCATGTAATTCTACCGGCAAATGTTCAGCTAAAAATATGAATTTTGATGATAAAAGTAATGACATACTACGTTGACGTGTGTTAAAGTGACCACCAAAATCGCTAAGTAAAACCCTCATAAACGTTTGGTATTTCAGAGATCAAACAAATCAAAGTTAACAATTTTGTCAACAATTAGTGCGACAACTTCTTGTAAGGTCAAACAAAAGCTGTTTGACCTCCAATCTAAAACCTTTCTGTACTTCATTTGTTTGTTTTTTTCCCTGGTGTCAAGAATTACGGGAGCTGTGCAAGAAGTAGAACTGATCAGTGTCAAATGAGGTTGTTGCGCTGCTTTTTTATTCCCGTCTTTGCTGTGAGATCGTGACGATTACTTTGCTTAAGAAAAACCAGCCAATCAGAGCACCAACTGCCTGAAAACCGATCTCATGATAAATTCAATAATTGCGAGGTTGTGAACGTGACTTAACAAGATCGCCACAAGCACAATGCCCGGCAAATTTAAACAACCGAACCTTGTCTTTCTCACTAAAAACAAATACCAGTGGAAAAACCACTTAATTGTAAATTGTTAGGTTTTTTTTTTAACGAAAATGTATCATACGATAAACATATTGAAAAACGACCGCCCCAGATCTTAATGATTACCGCTTATCGCGGCTCCTGTCCAGTCTCTCACTGTTCACCAGGAGAGTTATGAAAGATCCCTAAAAACAAATACAATAAAAGAAAATGATCATCCACATTTCGCGTGTTCCTNGGGAGCTGTGCAAGAAGTAGAACTGATCAGTGTCAAATGAGGTTGTTGCGCTGCTTTTTTATTCCCGTCTTTGCTGTGAGATCGTGACGATTACTTTGCTTAAGAAAAACCAGCCAATCAGAGCACCAACTGCCTGAAAACCGATCTCATGATAAATTCAATAATTGCGAGGTTGTGAACGTGACTTAACAAGATCGCCACAAGCACAATGCCCGGCAAATTTAAACAACCGAACCTTGTCTTTCTCACTAAAAACAAATACATTAAAAGAAAATGATCATCCACATTTCGCGTGTTCCTTTCGGTTCAAATTAGACATCTTTTTATTGTCGCAGTACAAGGAAAGATCAAGATAAATAGATATTGTCATTTGTGCGGGGGAGTGGGCAGGATGCATTTATTATTAAAGTAAATCGGATAAAACTTATTCGGATACCACCTCTTTGAAACGATTTCCTATTTCTGTTGACAATGAATAATTTTTCCTATTGGTCCAAGGATGCAGCCTTTAAATGAATTTGTGTAGCACGAAGCTTCGAAGAACCTCTTGGCGTCAAATTTGTGTATTTTGTCTTTCAAGGGGTCAAAATACTTCAAAAGAGCTGCGGAATTTTTATTAGTTATTTTGCTTAACGAGGTCTGAAACAATTCTTTTGTTTCCATTTAGTATAGGTTTTAATGTTATTTTCGCAATTCGTACAATAACTGGCATTTTGCTTCAGATGCTATTCGTTAGTTTACTGGAAATATATGCAGGGATTGTTTTATTTCCCAAGTTAATATTTAATTTTAAAGGGGGTTTTTTGGCTTGAGTAAAAAAATTGATTTGAAAATTTACGTTACATTCGGCAAGATGTATATATATTACATACATACACACATATACACATACACATGTGAACCATCATAATTATCAACCATTTTCGTAAAATACTATTTGACGTCCCATTTCAAAATTTATTTTCTGCCGCTGGCTAAAATAAAATGAAATAGTCACCTCTATTCTCCACAAAATAAAATGAATCTCCTTCACCATTTTAAAGTTTGGACATCGTTTCCTGCTGTCATATACAGTACTTGTTCACTCTAGCCTTGGTGAAATGATCATTTCTATAAAGATGCTAACTACTGGTCTTAAATGTGAAGTTCTATCTAAAGCATTTGTACTTAAAGCATTTCTACTTAAAGCATTTCTGTTTGGCTTATATAATGCATCTCCTTAACCTTTTTGATGTTCCCTTCTTTTTCCTGTGTATCCTACAGCAACAAAATATCTGGACTGACCGAGAATCAGGCACTGTTAATCTGCGAGTGCGATTAATATTACCTTCTTGTGTTAGTTTTACTCTTCCCATTAGTAATTCATATCGTAAAAACAAAACGCAAAAATCAATGCATTGATAATGTCTTGAATTCGAGTGAATTTAACAAATACAGGTCACATTTAAATCTGCTGTGATGACATTAAAACCTGCGTTTGTTTTGCTCAAAGTTTTCATTGACAGTATTTAAAGTTGTTAATGTCTAAATATATAAAGTTACAACTTGAGTTGATTTTCACTACAAGCACACTCTGTATCTGAAAGTCAATGGTTTATGGATTACCTGCATTAGCTTCAGTGTTGACAGAAAAAATCAGCGATTTCTAATCATGCCAGTAACATCGTGGTATTTGCTGATTTATTTCCACATTTGGAAATTTTTTATTCAGAATACGTTTATGAGTATTTAAAGACGTTTTAAATATGAGACTTATTTGGTTTTATGGTTCAAAAAGAAGGTTAATTAAACAAAGAAAACTAAATAGCATCATTTCATATGCTTTCCTAATACTAACGTACCTTTATTTTATACCATTAGTGACAGACTACATCCTGTTATGGGCTGTAGAACAGCATCTGTGCAAACAATAGCACTTGATAATTGCTAAACAAAATCGTAGATGGATTCAACTCCTCAGTTATGAATTTACTGAGATAGTTATTTACTGAGAAAAATATCTCAGTGAGCCTGCTCTAAAGAAGGGAATAGTTAAGGAAGTACACAAGATTAAAAGGTTATTCTCTGTTGATTTGGTCAGTCTTGGTATAACAAAGATCTCAGTTCATTTTAATACAGTCGGAAAGGGCATGACATGAATGGAGGATTGTCACTTGTACAACAGGGATTTAATATATTGTCCGTTGTAATTCCTCTTGGGCAAACGTGGGCAAAACACCCAATGTTCAATGCATGTGATACCGGAAAATTTTCATCTTGCTCAGAATTTCCTCAATTGGACCCAAAGTGTCATGTCTCTTAATTCATTTACTCAGCATGAGGCAGATTGTGAAATAGTTTGCCTCAGTTCTTTTCACAACTGCACCTTTTGTTTGGCATTGTTCAACTTATTAAATTGGGGCGTGACCATTTGTGCACAGCGTTTTGCCACGCCAGTGTCTCTCGTCACTGATGGTATTCATTCACACACAATCGTCAAGTGTGTCTACGTAATCTTACATGCTAATTCTCAGCAGGAACCACAGCCGTGATTTTTTTCTTTACTGCAGCAAAGAAAACGAGCCACTCCAGAAAGGTAACGTTGGTCCCAGGTCATGCTCTTTCACTTTCAAAAGCAAAGTGCATTAGACAACGGTGAAACAGTTATCTTAGTTTTTCTTTCCTCGTTAATGTAGCATAAACGTTAACACATACTACATTTTTGTGTCACCAAGAGCCATAAAGGGCACAAAGCCACCAAGTGTATGGAACTGTGACAGAAAAGTTAACCTCAGACTAAAGAACTTTGAAATCATAGGGTTGAGGAAGTCAGTCAGAAAGTTTTACTGGTGAAAGTTACTTTATTTAGACCACTCAGACCAAATTTGTAAACGAACAAATTTCGCGTTTTTGCTATGAAGTCCTATTTTTTACACAAAAACAACAAAAAATCTATAGGCCTGGAATGTTGTAATTTTTAAAAGGCAGAGCAACATAATTGCCACTTTCCACGTTCTAGATATTCGCAAAGCTTTATGTTAAACCAAATTATTCACCTAGTGTCATAATGTGCTTAATTTTTTTCGTTTAATGATAATAAAATCATAAACTTGTCTTTTACGTCATCAACTATTTCAACGTTGTTGACTTAAAAATTCCTCAAACAATTAGGATAGGTATAAATTTTACCCTTTGTTATATTTTGCAGGTGGCACGGAAAACAAAGATGTAAAGGTATTGTTATTCCAAAAGCACAGATAATGTAATTTTAGGCCTGTATTCTTCTGCTTATTGAAACCAAACCAAACGGCTCTTGCGGCAGGGAATATTGTCCCAGTATGCGATATCCGTAACACTACTTTTACTGAGCCTTTGCTTGAGTCTTTTGACACCAAGCATAATTGTAAAAGGTCTTTATGAGATTGAATTCAAATAGGTTAGTGTTTTACGGTACTGTATTTTATGTGCCTTACATGCCATCTAATTTTGAAACTGTGGTTTATTTACCAGAAACAAATCTCATACCATTTCCTAATATCCTAAAGAAAGCACAGAAAGTATGACAGAAATCTGGGAGGAATGTTGTTTGCTGATAGCAATCGTAAAACATATTTCATGTAATAAAGTAAGCAATGGAAAAAACAGAAAAACAATGTAGAGATTTTAGGTTCTAAAAATTAAGCAGTTAGAATAAAACAAAGTGCAACATTTAAGCAGATTGGTTATGCAGCATTAACTCAATTATCCAAACTTTGAGGGGACCGCAGTATTAGTTCGGTTAATTGGAAATTCATTTGAAAGAATTCTGCTGGATGAAAAATTGTTTGTCCTCAGTCTGTCTGTCCTTTAAAATCGGTAATTTTGTCTTTTGGTGATGGTGAAAGACAAGCTTTAATTAAAGTAAACTAAACAACTCTGCTTCATTAGGAAAGAAAGAGTTGAAAGTACCGGATTTGAGTGTGTATTTGAGGTGATAAGTAGGTGTTACAGGCCTTGATGCCTCTTATTTCATTAACAAGGATATCTTTACGTTTGAGTAAATAAGGGTGGGGAGAGATTAACAGATGGTTTTAGAAAACAGATGAAGAGACCAAGAGTGCCTGGTGCAAAATACAAGGGATAGGTAGGTTAATAAAGTAAGGGGTATTGAACCGAAAATAAACAACGAAACAACAAAATGGGAATAAACTCGAAATAATTAGCAGTACTTTAAATTATTATTATTATTATTATTATTATTATCATCATCATTATTATATTATTATTATTATTATTATTATTATTATTATTATAGTCCTCCCGAACTCCAATCCTTCTTTAAACAGGTCAGTTTGTCCCTGGTATGGAAAGCTTCCTACTTCACGTATTCTAAGGAATTATCTAAAAACAATTAATTACTCTTCATGTAGTTTTAATATTAAATCCTGTTGTCTTTTGCAATCATCGCTAGATTTTAATGATTTTACAGCTGGTTCCAAGGAAAATATTGTTGTTGAATAGATTTAAGGAGTAAAATGTAATCATTGGCTTTGAGAAAATAATGCCACTATCGAAAAAACTAAAGTAAAAGTAAACAGGATTTAAGAGCCCTTAATTAAATGATAATAGCACAATATTGGAATAGCTTGATTCTTTGCAAATAGTTTTACAAAGCCATACCGTTATATTGTGTCTATTAGCACTTTACACAGTCTGTAGTTAATCCAGCTATTCATAGTAAAGTGATTGTTTATTAGGGGGTTTCTGCCTTAATTACTTTAAAATTTTCCCCGACTCTCTGTACAAAAAACCCTACTTTGAATTGGCATTGGAGAAAAAGGCAGGGCTTCCTCATTGACAGAATTATGACTCACTATTTGGACATTTTTTCTGATTTGTATACCAAAGTAAACTATCCATATTGGGTTATCCTGATTATAAACATGGAAAGGAACGAAGAGAAACAGTGCTTGGCATCAATACCAAACGTCACAACACTCTACTTCTAAATTTCCAACGTCCTGGGGTAATTGCACCGACACTAAGTCACCCCTTTTTTCAGTCTTCAGGCGCAAAATATCATTAAAACTGAAATAAATATATTGAATTCTCAATGCGCTAGCCTCTGTCATAGTGAAATAAAGTGTGCATGAAAAATATTCTTGCAGTAAGAGATTTAGTAGATTATGCGAGATCGTAAATAGTATTAACTTTATTCCCTGGAAGGAAAAGGTAGTTATTTTGTTTTGTGTAGTGTAGGTCGTATTTTTAATTTTATGGAAAAGGAAGAGCTGTTATCACAAAATAATGAAACATCTTTGCTATGAGTAAAAGAAAATATATATAGTCTTCAATTTTATTATTTGAATGATTTTAATGATAGCTTTTGAATTATAGATTTTTAGACGAAAGTAATATCTCTCACAGCCATTACCTTCTCATGTTTGGGATTGAGGTGAAGGCATTTTATTTAAACCCTTTTAAATATTCTGTATCCTTTCTTGAAAGAATAAAATTGTTTGAAAAGGCATGGCAGAAAATTTAATAACTGTTTTCTGATCTCCCATTTCTAGACCCAAAAGTTGATTTGTACAAGTAAATCAGACTCAGAAAAAGTTTTCAGAAAATGAGATCGCATTTCCACATTGAACATTGACCGTACGTACGAATAATGATTTAGGCCTGTGCAAAAAATACAAATAAGAATAAAGAAATAAATGTGTAAGTAACATGTACGATGGCAATTAAGTAAGAAGTAGAACTTTATATAAACGAGGCACAGAGCAAGTGTCAGTTTCTCCTGATGCCAACACCTGTAATACTTTCAACAAAGTAATGGAAAGGTGGCTGGCAGACTGTTATGTAGTTCTTTAGCAAAACTTTTTGAAAAGGTATACGAGTTTTGATGATATAGGATGGCATTATTATGTTTAAAAACAAGAGATTACTATTGCATCAGCGAAATCTGGCAATAGTAATCCATTTCTAGGGTTTCTACATATTAAACTGTGCTTGCATATGCCTCTTACATATGATGTATTGGCAGTTATATGCGCAGTTATATACAAAACACATCCCCATATCCCATCGAATATTAACTCCCAGCAAATAATAACACTTGGGCCATTTCATGGACCTGTATCATCAGTATTGTCTGAAAGCATGCATGATGCCATTACTGTGTATCGTGATTGGCTAGTAAAACTGATGTAGTGTTTATGCAAAATACCTTTTTTTCGTCTGCACACAAACGTAAACGGTATTCATTGATAAACCTGTATTATGACGTTCAGTTTTTTACCAGAGTGTCCGAAATTAAGACTGTAAACACATGACTGTTGTGTGGGATATACAAAAATTAACATTTTTGTTTCCTTAACAATAGAACAATACCCCTTCATTAGTAGGTGGATTTGTATTAAAGACAAAGCATTTTTGTTAAAGAAATATTCTGAATACATGTCTTGGTGCTCAAGCTGCTTATGTCACTATAACTTACTATAACTTTCGCTTTATTTATTCCAAACAAAGCGTAAGTTATAGTATTCATTTAAGATTTTCCGTTTTAACGAAATATAGTTAAATATTAATGAATTTTCTGTTTTCAAATTCAATTTATAAGTAAGCCTTAATATAACTTCCCTAATTCCTAACAATTTATCTTCTTGCTTCTCAGGATACGTTTATTATTTCCCAGTTTCGGTGACAGTCACTATAGATTTTTTCAGCCAAAGGAAGATGACTCACTTTCGAGTTTAATTGCATAATCGGCACAATGACCTCTTGATTGAGGGATTATATTGCTTTGTTCATTTTTCAAGAAAATTGATTATTATTACCCCAACGTGGGGTGCTCTGCTCAGACTACAAAAAATAACAAAAATCAGATTTTAAGTTAAGTTTGACCATTGACATTGTTACAACGGAGGAAGAAGAAACTTGGTAAGGGCTTTCTGGTTTTATCTTTGTAAGTTAGTTGTCATGTAATTATTGTTTTCATTCAAGTGGAAAACAATTTTTTTCAGTTAAATCACCTTTTATACTTCAATGTTAGACATACGTTTTTGCCCGTGCAGGTGTCTCAAGCAATTAGAAATATTACCCGTTTTGATTTGTTCCTGTAAGGAATATCTTAGCAAACAGTTCAACCGATAAATTTTTATTTTACAAGTTGGTTCAAGACGTTCAAGTATACAACATGCTTTTCTTACGCTCCGCAAATTTGGTTGGTGATAAGTTGCAAAATTTGATTTGGAATTCTTTGTGTTGACACCCCTGGAAAAGCTAATTAACCTTCAACATACCAAAACACGATTTTTAAACGAGAACTGGGAAGACTGCACTGATAAGACAATTGTCCATTCAGATGAACATTGTTTGACAAGATCAAGTAGGTGAGGGACTCTAAAAGAGTAAAAGTAGATGATATGGGAGCTGATATAATCCAGTAACATCAAAGTTAATCTGTAAGGCGTTTCCTTAATCCCAAACAAATTAATTCACTTAAGTTAGAATACTACTGTTAGCTATGTAATCCATTGGTTGCTATATACGTAATGAATTTTAAAAATTGTCTCAAGTAAAGAGATTATCCATACCTAGAATATAGAGTGACGGAGAAGTTGACTCTTTAAAAAGATTTTATCTTACAATTTATAGCTGTGAGTGATATTCGCTGTGGTTAACTCTGTTTGAAAGCTAATAAACAGGATACACATTGATACAAAAAAAATCACGTTGGCTCTTTTACTTCTCTTTTAGATAACTTTGAGAAAATACTACGGCATAGTTATTCACTACAAATCACAATAACAAGACTGCATCTATTCCGCTATAAACGAGGTAAGCTGCAAGTAATATTCCATTTTTCTGCTCACAGGGCGTGGTTTATAACGACTTCATGTTGGTAATGTAAAACTTTCATTATTGTACAAATTTGAAAACTTTAAAAGTTTGTACAAGTGGTATTTAAGATATTTTGAATAAATCTATCAAGTTAGTTCATAGTAGTGTAATATTGTAGAGCATTTTAAAGTCTTGAAACTACTGTAGTGGTTATTGAGACCTATTGAAACTTTTTATACTGATTTTCTTGTTGACGCTTCGACATATTTCAATGTAGCGTTCAGTAGCCCTTACTTCTGTGCTAATACTAATAAGATTTAATGTAGTCTTTGCAGTTTAGAACACGGCGATCATAGTGAAAATGTTTAAGAATTCAAAATATCATGTGTAGTTCTCTGAGGGTTATTCTTTACAATAAAGAGAAACGTATTTACTCGGAAATTTTAGGGGCGGGTTTATAAGAACAGTGGAACGTTTCAGAGTAAATGGGGAGTTTTTCTTGGTAGGACTTGGTCGGACTACTCAAAACGAAGTAAAAAATTTTGCTTCTGTCTGTATGATTATTAGGCTTTCTGATTGATGAGCAGAAATCAGTTACTACAGTCTGAGGAAAGAGTGAAACCCAACAGTGAAATTTGAAAACCTCGAGTATGCAAAAAATATCCAGGAAAGGAATTGAAGTAAAATACAATGACCAGAATTGATGGTTGTATTTCTTGTGTTGTCAGTTGGTACTTGAAATAGAATCGCTTATAAAATAGAATTGTAAGTGAATAGTCAAGCATCTGAAGCCATTATGTCTGTCAACTCAAAATTGGAAAAGAAAAGATAGTTATAGTGTTGATATCTGTTGACAAATAATCAATACTTGAGTTCTTACAGTAAAGCCATCAAACTTTGTGTTTTCTCAAATTCTCTTCTTTGGGCTCATGTCTTATTTCGTACAATATAGCAATTATTTGCCCACCAAACTCAAAGTTGTGCCCCCAGTTTACTTCCTACATTTTAAAGTTTGATTCTATTCATTTGCATTGTCCATGTGAGCCTATAAGCCACTAAACCTATACTCTAGGTCATAGTAGACCTATATTGACATTCAATTTGGATTAACTCAACTTCCTTATCTCTTTGAAGAGTACAATGGATTTCAAGAGGATCCTGAACTTTGTCCAAAGGGTAACTCCTTCAAAAAAAACGTTCTCATTCTGAAAAGTTATGGTTCTTACAATGTTTTCCATGCCAATTGCGAAAAGATATCAGAACTAACTTTTGGCTACAACCTATCTCTTTTCCTATCTATTACGACAAAAAAAAAGTGGTGGGTTTTTTTTCTATTCAAACTCTCTGAACTTCAGTTTTTAAAGATTTGTTTTCTTATTAGTACCACCAGTCGACTTTATTGCTATGGTTCTTGCAAAACATTACAGCCTATTTTTAGATCATGGATATTAGAATATATAATGTGCCTTTGCTCTGTTTTGTGTAGTTTCTTGCAAACCTGTCTTTGGAGGAAAAGAATGAACAAAATTCTGCAACATATTTTTCATGGTTTGTTGTAACGAAATGCGATAGAATCTAATAGATACCGTCGTCATTTATCACCAGGTATCACGGAAAACATCAAACTTGCTGATTTTCATTAGACAGAGTAACAAGACATCATTACCCGAAAATTTATTTAATGATTGTATGAAAAAACAGGATACAATGATAAACGTACAGTAATGAAAATATAAAAAATTTAATTTTGTCCTGTCAATTGTTTTTTCAATCAAATTTTTAGATACACCGGCTGATTTTACTGCTATTTCGATTATCCATTTCCAAATTACCAATATAACCATCTCTGCAACTCAACATCTTATTTTTTAGATATCTAAATACACGAAATAAAACAGTCCCCCAATTTGTAAATGTAGACCCCAATGGCATTCAGAATCGTTTAACCTTTTTTTGCAAAGATCAAACTACTAACAGGTATTCTTCTTGAGCTTTTAGTTGTGATAGCTTGCCCTAATCATTATGATTCATTTAAACTCATATTTTTACAAAATTCACGGACTTATGCTTTTTTAATGGCTTGCAACCATACAAGGCACAAAGACACCGAGTGATAAAGGCACTATAAAACTGTAGGAGCGGGGGAGGGGAGACAAAGAAAAAAAAAGGTTAAGCCATGATTTGAGTTGACCTTAGACTTGAAATGATTCAAGTTACATAATGGATGAGTACGCCGAGGCCAGAGAGTTTGACAGTCTAATTGCACAAGGAAAAAAATACATTCACAGAAAGATAATATTTCATAAAAAATATCAGACTCCAAATTTTTTGCATATTTTTATAGATGAGATATCAAAATTTTGGGCTTAAAATTTGTTTTCTTGACCTGAGTGCCACGTAATCAGAAGCAGAAAAAACCCGAAATTTCAATGTTTAAAAATTTATCTTCAAGTTCAACAAGCTTTGGATGAAAACGGAAGGAAAATGATTAAATTTCCATTTTTACTCCTTCGTAATTTGAAAAATATACATCTAAAAGCTTGTACTAAAAAGACCAGAAGATATTCCTGTTGATGGTTTGAGTTTTTCTTGCAAAGGTACCCGAGACTACATGCGTTTTGAGCAATCGATAAAACTTTCAGATATCATGTGCAACCAAATTGTACATCTGATATCCCTCGACAGATTTTTGGCCTCACTTTTTCAAGAATGATTTTTGACATTATTTTTAAAACATGACACATCAGATGTATTGTTCACTGTCCTTCACAGGCCATGATTTGGAGTTTCTTTGGAGTTATTGTAAAAATAGAATGGATTAAATAGAGTTGAATGCTGTTATAATGATCCAAATTATATTTACTCCTTTATCATCAACGCTTTTATCATCCCTGGGGAAATTTGTCTGGTCTTCTTATCTAACAATTGAAAGACCCATGATGCAATCACATTTTTGGAGTCCATCTTGTCCACTATTATCTTCAAAAAGTTTTTCGATGTATTGTACCCCTCTTTCATTTGGCTCTATGAGTACTTTACCACCATCTGTCATTTCGCATTTTGATAAAAACATTGGAGATTTTACTGTTATTTCTCTGACGCATTTATGCATCTCTGTTATATTAGAGTCTTTTAATAATTCTATTTCAGCACATTTGTACTCAAGCCAGTCTTCTTTTGCTCTGCAGAGTTGCATTTTGATTTGTTCACCATACAAATTATGTTTCACTGGATATTGTTTAAAAAATTTATTTTTTTTCGTGAATTCTAATCTTTCCTGGGCCATGCATGACTTTGACTTCCTATTGATTTCTCACCTTGGGATATGATTTTCACCAGCTGTTTGTATAGTTACATATATTTTTAGTAACTTGTTTTGATTGTTCAATTTTTTTAATTTTTAAAGGATACGACATTACAACCGGATTATGGTCACTATTTATGTCTGCACCTGGGTACAATTTTGCGTTACAGGCTGGTCTTGTGTTTCTTTTATATTTAATGATATAACCGATTTGGGTGCGTGCGCTATCATCTGGGGATTTACACGGATAACTTTTTGCGTGGACTATTTCTAAACCAAGTTTTTAAGATAGTAAGATTATTATTTCTGCACCAGTCTGCAAGTTGTTTTCCACTTTCGTGTTGAGTTCCCAAATCGTAGGCTCCATCTAACTTCGGGATGCCCTCCGATCCCACCTTCGTTTTTCAGTCTCCCATATTAATTCGAATCTCTTTCTTTTCGACTTGTTTTAGTGCTTGCTTTAGTTGTTCGTGTATTTTTCTTTGTTATGCGTCTGTTGTTGGTGCATAAGCCACTGTCACATTAACATTATAGAGCGATGCTTTAAATACCAAGATACCACATTCCGTTGCGTCGATGCCAGATTCCTGGATGTAGCAACGTATACAGCAGATACAGATACCAAAACAATGTTGGTATTTGGTTAGTTGAAAGGATTTCTATCCCCCTTTGATGTTCTTTTCTTCCCAAGTAAATAAATGTTCTATCATATTTTTTAATTGCTCCCGTTTCTTTCCATCTAACTTCACAAAGTTCTAAAGTATTCTAAACTGTAATATATTCAATTGCATTATCAATGTTTCTAGGCTGTAAAAATGTTTTTACATTCCATATTTGAATTCCTGTCCTTTGTGGTCTAAATTTATTTACACACAATAGCCTGATTACCATCTGAGGAGTCTTGAGGAGTATAAATGTTTTTGACGAGTAACTAAAAGCAAATCAGGGCGCAAGGTATCTCCAGTTATAATGCATGGCAATCAGAACCCACATATATCGGCGTATATTGTACAGTCTTCAAGAGATTTGAGAGAACCTGCTAAAAACTGTAATGCTGTGTTGTGTCGCCAAGTATAACGACCTTCCTGAAGGTACGCTTTGCAGTCGGCGATAACCTGAAGAAAGGTTTCTAGTTTAAAGCAGGAAGAGCAACAAGACGATAGACTGAGGTTCCATTTGGATAGATTTTTACGAGTTGCAAGGTGTTATTCAAATAACGAATGGTAAAGCTGAAGATATTTTTGGGCAGATTACTTTGCACTTCAGACCAAAACCTGTTTTATTTTTAAGTTGAGTCGTCAAACAGAAATGAGAGAATACCTTGAGTACCTTGAGTAGTAAGATGACTTTGCAAATGCTCCTTGTGTTCTGTCTGCACAGCTTTCAAAACTTCTTTTGTATTTTTATAAATATCGTGTTGTATACTGGTACTATTGCTTGTGTTTTTCTACAATGTTCGGGTATTACCATTTGGTGACTACTTCGGAGCGTTACGGGTGACAGTTTGGTATTGTAGAAGTTTTGTGGTAGGTNGGTGTTATTCAAATAACGATTGGTAAAGCTGAAGATATTTTTGGGCAGATTACTTTGCACTTCAGACCAAAACCTGTTTTATTTTTAAGTTGAGTCGTCAAACAGAAATGAGAGAATACCTTGAGTACCTTGAGTAGTAAGATGACTTTGCAAACGCTCCTTGTGTTCTGTCTGCACAGCTTTCAAAACTTCTTTTGTATTTTTATAAATATCGTGTTGTATACTGGTACTATTGCTTGTGTTTTTCTACAATGTTCGGGTATTACCATTTGGTGACTACTTCGGAGCGTTACGGGTGACAGTTTGGTATTGTAGAAGTTTTGTGGTAGGTAGCTGCAAGTTGAGTCCAAATTGATTTTTGGAAAGAATAGTGGAGCTAAGAATGACATTTACAGGCAGTTCAAGCCACTGGCGTATGTATTACAGACCAGGAGGCAGAGACTTTC
Source organism: Morbakka virulenta (assembly GCA_003991215.1). Classification (NCBI taxonomy): domain Eukaryota; kingdom Metazoa; phylum Cnidaria; class Cubozoa; order Carybdeida; family Carukiidae; genus Morbakka; species Morbakka virulenta. The sequence continues at coordinate 1,755,124 of RDPX01000032.1, forward strand.
TGCTACCCAAGTTTTAGAAACATTTGAAACAGTAAGGTGCAAGGAAACTTTTGGGAAGGCAAATTTACTATAGAGGCGCAGTTTGCGTTTTGGGTAGATAGATAAAGATTCAATTTTGTTTAAGAAGATTCAGGAAAACAGACAGAAGCTTGGATTTGTGAGATAGATTGGTCATTTCAAAGTCACAGTAACGTCCGAGATACTTAAAGGCATCTCCCATGGCTACAGGAGGTACAGTATCATTATTAATTAAGAGCTTAGGTTGAAATTGAAGAGGTCTTGTTGTGAATTTTTTGATACCGAATGTGTCACATTTATCAACCCGTATTATCATGTTGGCTCATTGATACCATCGAGTAAAACAGTTTAAAAGAAGCTGGTTCTCTCTTTCTCCACTTGTAATGGCCGCAGCGTCATCTGCGAACTGAAACAAATATACAGGATTGAACATGCGGTTGTTCTTATCGTGAGGTGAAAAATCAAGTTGGTTGTATTTTTCAGCCCTAATATATTGAATGAATAAAACACATATTAAAGAGTAGTGGACTAAGACAATCACCTTCCAAAAGCCCACAACGAATTGTTATGGCTTCAGTTGTAAAATGATTACTCATAAATGCTGTTGTAAATTCAGTGTAAAGACTGGTGATTAAAGACTTAATTTTGCCAGGATTGTGATGGTGATGAAGAACATATGTTATTAGGTTATGGTGAACTTTACCTAAAACATTCATTTTTAGGTCTAAAAGAGTAATGACTAGGGAGCGTTGATTAGTGGAGCCTTGTTTGTTGCACGTGCCATCGCTGCAGTATGTTCTAAAGTACCAGAGATCTTAGAAGTGAAGCCTTTTTGAATCTTATGTTCAACGACGTTATTATCCTTCAGGTATTCAAATACTGAGTCTCGCAAACAGGATGTAAATACTTTTAATGGAACGGTTTAAAGAGTAATAGGTCGAAAGTTAGAAGAGTCATTAGTATTAACCCTCTTATGTATTAAAATCGTACAGGCCTTTTTCCATTCAAAAGGGACTTTGCCAGGAATCCATATGATTTTAATTATTTCTGTGAGGAAAGACCGTAGATAGGGAGATCGTTTAAAGCAAATTAAAGATATTTTATCTAGTGGGAATGGTGAGGCAGATGACTTCATACGACGAATAACTGATGTGATTTTTTATATGATTGAGGATCAGGGTTGAAAGGGTGCTCTGGTTTGTTAAAAGACGGTATCTATGATGGAATTGTAAATTGTTTGTCGGAAATTGTCGATGTAAGTATTTTTGAGAAGTATTGGGTGCAACAGACTTGAAGATTGGAAGTATTGTAGAGCTATTTTGCAGCACACGCTTTACGTAGTCCCGAAAGTTTTTGGAGATGAGGTTACCGTGCTTAATAATAATAATAATGGTAAAAATGATGATTATAACTACCATTTGATACGCTGAATATAATCTATTGGGTTTTTTGTACTCATGGTATCATTTAAATATACAGAACCTGGCTTCTTCTGCCAACATCTATCATGTATGTTTCTGAATGAAACTATTAGTTCCTACTCAATTCTTTTGCTGGATTAAGTATATTTATTTTCGTTATTCAATCTACTATAAGCGTAGAAGCTGAATTGGAATAGTAACAATGCATATATCTTTTGAAACATGCCAATGTGACTACTGTGCCTTTACGTTTTAAGCAAGCTAGAGATTTTATTAAACTAATCCTAAATAGTAAACGTGATCTCTCAGTTGCTTCTGCCATTTTGAGTGTTATCTTATCGCTTCTCTTTGCTTTAGCCTGGTTGATTCATTTGTACTAAACTTACTAACGGAGTTCTATGAAGGTTTACAATTCTTATCTTTTCTGTTGAGTGTCCATTACTCATGAGTTTATGCTGGTTTTGTTCTTTAGCTTGTGGTAGGACACAATTCATCTAGAATGGCGCCGACATGATGTATACAAGGCAAGTCGAGTGTAAAACCGACCTATCACACAATTCTTAATTTCTCATGATATGGACCCCAATATGTATTTGCTAACAAGTTTCTTACACTTTCCAGAGTAAAATTACAAGTTAGGTTCAACAGTCTCTCTTTCATAGGCATAGACAAGTATTGAGTCTTGTCGTCTCTTCTTGCTTATAATATGTATTAAAGGGAGTATTTCTATGATGACTTTGATGCAAAAGAATTAAGAGATTGAAACTAGTCTTGAAAATTCTGAACTTTATGGACTCAGAGGAAGCCATAGATGAAAGAGCTTTATCATGTCATGAGTCGTAAGCTTTTTCCGAGCTACGTTTCGAGAGATACTTCTCCCATCATCAGGCCTGATGATGGGAGAAGTATCTCTCGAAACGTAGCTCGGAAAAAGCTTACGACTCATGACATGATAAAGCTCTTACATCTATAGATTGAAACTAGCTTTATCCCTGCGCTAGAAGTTAAGGAGCAACTTTATGTTAATTTAGAGTAAAGAGGAAAATCTCCAACTAACTCTCAGAAAATAGTTACCTAAATCCATGTATCTTTGTGTAAGAAAATCTTTCTTATTGCAAACCCTTTACTAAACATAACCAAAGCCCATCAGATTCATAAATGGACAAGATGTCATCAGATTTGACTTTATCTTCAAGTCAAAACATATACTACTACTACTACTACTACTACTACTACTACTACTACTACTACTACTATACTGCTACTATTACTACTACTACTACTACTACTACTACCACTACTAT